>SJVG01000461.1:0-12051 GCA_034774675.1 Scedosporium minutisporum
GGGCATGAGGACGACGATGGTCTTTATCCCCGATCGGCTCTCTCGCACGAATCGGAAAGGACGGGGCAGCTCGCCTCAACTTCTCGGTTCGCTCCAATGGAACCGGCCAAGAAAATAAATGAAGTGCTCCGGATACCAATAGGCGGCGCACAAGCCGATCTCGGGATTCAAACAGGTCATGCTCTCGGACCATGTCATCCGGGGTTTGACAGTAGCATAATATTCATCGTCGCATCAATGACCTCATGAAGGATTCTCTTGTCATGACACCATTCGGTTAGAGCTAGACCGAGCCTGGTGACTTTTGGTCTTGCAAGGGATATTAGGAACCCTCCTTCCTGGAGCCTGGGCTAGCAAAAATTGGGAATTTGATGATAATTGCCAGGCAACAATTAAAATTCCTAATTTCGCATCATGTTCGAGTAGGAAATAGATGTCTTCGACGTCTGAGGCCCGCATTCTCGAGTTCTGCCTAGTAGGATGCAAGCCCCCGATGCATAAGGGCGTCCCGGATGTACATTCCGCTTTCAACGCGGATACCTAAAAGGCCAAGGGTCTGAGCAAGGCTACCCTCTCGCATGTAGGCAAGAGGCAAGGGGGGCAGGACACTGGAAGCCAAGCTTCGGACAGGCTGGGGGGAAAAGGTGGCGGGCAGCCATGCATTGGACCAACCGGAGGCTCAAGTCTAGTCCTACGAGGTACGACAGTGTTTTGATCGGCTGGCCGGACTTCGACATGCCTGCCTGCTTCCAAGTCTGCATATGCACTTAGATAAATTGCATACGAGGACATGGCGTTGAGACAGCTGCGGCTCTTCACGCATTTGGAAAGCAGGCGACATAGTCCGCGCTCTACTCTTGTTACGACAAGGCACAAGTGTGCAAGCAAATCAAGTTTTGAGAGAGAAAATAAAAAGAGAAAAAGGTAGGTCAGACCACTTGGAGGAAACACTGAATGGGAGGGTGAGCATGGCTTCAAGACAGGACGGCGAAGTCGCTATGTCAGTGGTGTAGGACTGTAGGTCTTGGCCCAGGGGTTCTTCCCACCTTCATCCATGCGAGCATCTCGGAAGGGCAAGTTGATAAAGCCTCCCTTGGGCGAAGTGGAAAATGCCGGTAGACGAAAACGGGGATTGGATGATTCCCATCTTGACCGATATGGCTGATAAGGGGGGGGACTGAGGCCGGGATGGTGGGAAGCTTTAGAGGTGAGGAGTCTGGTGGGTGTACGTACATTACAACATTATTGTAGCGTTGATTGATCTATCAATACCTCATAGCCTGCTGTATGTGGAACAATTGTACTTTCTCCCCGTGCATTAGACCAGGCGCCAGTCTGCGTGTAAACTAATAAGATTCAAGGGAAATTTACGAGCTTTTAGATGGATATGATATCGACGCGAAGGATCAATTTGACCTGATTCCTCTGTTTACCTTCTGTGTTTGTACATCGAAATCCGCCCCCTTAGAGATGAGCTCTAGACGTCAGGTGATGGCGCAATGGATGACATTTTCTTCGTGGCGGATGGCGACGACCGAAAACGGGGCCGGCGATGTGGCAATAGTGATTTTGACAGGACCGAGTCTGTCCAAGCAACGTCAGATGTCAGGGACCTGATGTTTGATGTTGCTCTAAAGTACGAAGTAATGCGAGGTAACCAAGGAGCTAGGTGCAGAGCCGAGGAGCCATGGCAAAGCACAGGATGAAGAACAACAACCTAAAAGGAAAAAAAAGAAAAGAAAAATGGATGGTGAGCGTCCGCCAGCTCAATCAAGTCCTCCCACGTATGAATGGCTCAATGTTAGTACTGGTCTCGTGCAACCACCACCACGACCATTGCGATCGGTCAATAATACAACTTTGCTTTGCTGGGTGAAGGAAGTATTGCCGAATGAATTGATGTGTTGATGTCGGTATTGCTTGGTCTTCTTCACAGCATGAGGGGGCAAATAATTTACAGTTTACATGAATTCTCAGGCATCCAAAAAGGCCAGAGTTGCCCCCACGAGGACTGTTTAACTGACAGTGGGTGGTGTTGAAGACCGCTGAAGCGCCTGCATTGATTCATCCAATCCCCTCCATGTCCTCGGTCAGTCGGTGCCGTCGGTGGATAAAAAGGCAAATGGGAGGTGGGTTTCTGCCAGCCAAGCTAATGATGTGCGGTTCTGATACGACGCAGGCTAGTGCAGGTGACTTGATTCTGCAGCGTTGAACATGAAGTGTGCGGATTTTGATGCTCAAGTATCAATTCAATGTCTGGCGGACCAGCACTGGGGTGGTTACAACATGAAGTACGAATGTGTCCGGAGTCGAGGGAGCACGGTTTTGGTTTCTGGCTCACATCTGGTCGACGAAGCTGCAAGTAGACGGCTTGTACATACATTTGATGAGTACGAAGCCCGTACGAGATTTGTACTTTGAAAGAAGAGAGATCAATTGATACATCAATTGGTTGGCCAACTGACGGTGTATCCAACAGAGGGTGTTTCTGCACACCTACCCCCAACTTACCGAATATTGCAAGCGTACACTTCTACATCACTACTACGAAGTAGAGTGTGCTGATACGACGATGCCCAGAGTGTGTGAACTTAATGATCTAATCAACGGGGCAACACTCCATCAATGGTTCGGGATGAACTGCGTACAGGGTCGCCGAAGAACGCGGGTAATGCTTGACCCACGTTCTAGAAACCAGATTCCGACACCGGCAATTGGAACACTTGAACGCTAACAAAGGTTGTACACTCCCCACCTGAGAATGACGCTTCTTCATTCCGAAACACGGTCCAAAATCCAACTGAGCCGACAGTGGTGTCCGATCTCAAGTTCAAGAGCTCGGCTGCGCACTGGACTTTGTGTCCAGTATAGTATAAACAAGGTGAGAAGAGTCGGGGCGCTTTACGAATGCGAATGCCAGGGATGTGCTGCAAGACCTCAGGGTCTCCTTCAGGCACTCGTCTACATGGCACAAGGTTGATGTGCCTTCCGCAGATGCAGGAGGGCCCCATCAAATATGGCCCAACGAGCTGTCAAGCTTTGTCCAGGAGGGGATGGACTTTGGGATATCTACGAGTAGCTCAAGGTAATTGGGGAATGGGTGGACCCCCAAAAAGAGTCCCGAGACAGAAAACTACCCACTCCCATCAATAGGAAGAAGCCTTCCTGGATTCCCCCCTCTTCTCACAAGCTTGTCCGGGCCTAGGATCGGTCAAAGCATAAGTAGAATTTTAAGGCAAACCATCCTATAGGCCAGAGTGGGAGACCGCAGGTATTTGCAGTCAAGCACATGCTATTTTGCATTTCGCCCTTTCACCAGACCGTTGAAATATGTCCGGCCGCCGCCGGATGCGCTGCAGCATTGCATGATGTGGTAGTCCCCAAGCTTCTTATCGCTGGCTTAGTGATAACATGCATCTCGGGCGGGGCGGAGGAATGTAACCAGCCACTCCCTCTCTCGGGAGTAACCTTTGCCCACTGTGGAAGCTCGAAAGCTAGTGTCCAGTTTACTAGTCTAGATTCTCTTCAGGTCAGGCTGGGAGCGCCCTTGTGAGAGACACAGAGGGAATCAAGTACGGAGGTCATCCATTTCGCGTTATCGGTCACAAATCATGAATAGCATTGACTGGAAACAGCCGATAAGGGAGAATGACGCACTAACGCTCTCGTATCCTATCCTGAGGAGAATAGGCAGAAAAGGGTCGTCACCAACGCCTCCCAAGTTTCGCCGGATCTGGTCAGGGAATCGGCAAAGACACTGACAGCGTCGACACAAGTGGGTGGGGCCTCTTGTAAGTAGTTTGAGGTACTACGATCTATTTAGAAGATACCAATATCCTGGTATGTAATATACGTAAATACAAGTATCTCTTAATCCAGATATCGTAACTCGTCGATACGTCATGTCTCTTCTTGGTTGGTTACTTTGATTCTACTTTTAGTTGCATCAAGCGAGCGTTGTTCTTAGAATGCCCGGCACATTGAATCAAATCCTTGCATTATCATGAGTTTGGTTCTGATGTGACGGAACGGGAAACACAACGAGTGCATTAAACCAAAATCCACACTTTGTTCGGCAATTTCAATGTCCTCGTGCACAAGTTTAACTTCAGATGCGGTGGACCAGGCCTGTGCTGGGACAGGGATATTTTCCCCACAAGGAGTAACACTGTGCTGGATGAATTCATCGATCGATGGCGCTGTTCTTTCAGGAGCCAGGATCGGCAAAATCGAAGAAACAACGATAGGAGCTTTTGGAGGTGGCAGGGGCATCAATGTCGGGGCAGTGGTCCGGTGGTTTCATCTTGCAGGCCCCACCAGCTGAACGATGGGGCACGGTAACGACTAAAACATGGCCAAAGGCGCGAGAGCTGTTCGGTCTGTAGGGTATTTAGCTGAGGGCATCTGAATTGCCCAGGACCAATACTGGGAGAAGGGAGAACATGTCGCATGCACTAGAACGTTCACTAGAAGTGGTACCATGCAGAGACAGCAGATGACGTTCAAAGCGCAATATCGATTAGATCAGTTAGGTCAGGAGCCAAGGGAGGGAGGGTCATACCAAGACCAACATCGGTACGGCAAGAGTCGAAGGGCGTTGTTTCGTCAATTTGTGCTTGTGATGGGCAATCTGAGGGGGAGGGACTCGGCCGGCGTCGAAGTCTGGCCGTTAGCTCGAGTCCGCGTTGCTGTTGACAAGCGTTGAAATATTTTGGTAGGGAGTAGCGGGCTTGTGCGTCAGTGTCATCCAAACTTTTGCAATTGCTCTTCTTCAGTATGCAACTATTCCCGACTAAGAACGGGGGGGTTACTCTGATAAGCAGAGTCCTATTATCTACAGTTCGGCTAGGACTGCACAGAGTTCGAACTGCCAACAAAGAACCAGAAACTACCTCAAGCCAAATCCGTGGGGAGAAGTCCTGAAGAGAATAGACTTATTGCCCCTTCAACGGAGATGCGTGCCTTTGCATGTTCCTCTAAGGGTAGATAGGCATATTAATCCCAAACCTTGATAGAGGTGGGGATCTACTCCGTACAAATGGGGCCCCCTTCTGGGTTCTTAAGCGCCTTAACTCTTCCGAACTAACGTTTCCATACACATGCTCATCGTCAAGCCCCTTTTCTGGCTGCGCTGCTGTTAGGAAGAAGAACAAGAAGAAGGACTGCCCAACCCGCACGATGTATGTACATTGAATTTGAGTCTTAACTTTCTGTGATGGGTAAAAGGTTCGGGTCCCTGACCTCCGCATGCGAGGGTGCCAATGATCATGGTTTGACCAGACAGGCTCTGTAGGCTAGGACGTTTTAGGAGGCAGTCCTATGACTACCTCAGTCCTCTTACATTACATTATAGTTGGAAACTGAGCTCCTTACCCACACATTACAACCTACTCACTAATACCTCATTCCTCTTGCGCTGGATGAAGCGTCGTCTGCAGGGAGTGAAGATGTCTTGGACTGTTGGTCCTGGGAAGAAACGAAGCAGGAAACAGCACAAGGGTCACATGAACTGGACGGTATGGTACGGAGGTACCTCAAGGCCCCTGTCGCGCTTCCCCAACATCTGAAAAGAGGAGATGCAAGCCTCACTAGAATCTATGTACAAAGTGCATTCTAGCATTATTATTCCCGGGCTTGGTCTTGTCATTCAACATGACCCAAACCTACGAAGTACGAAGTACGTGCAAAAGAGACGAGGCAGGGGTCCCTCCTCGTTCCTGCTTTATCCGTACAGTATGTACGGCGGGTGGAGGTCCCTGATCATGCCGGATAGAGCCCAAGAATCGGTCAAGGAACTTTGTGTGTACGAAGTACATCCCGATCCAGATCATTGATTGTTGATCTATTGTTAGTGCAAGTGCTTTACCCTGAATCCAGTCCTTGAGGCAACTTGGGTGCTTCCGGAACATTATTCATGGCTGGCACTTCTTTGTACACTCCACGTCCCACGCTGTAATAGAACAACATACACAGTGCATGCCCTGGCCCCCTCCCCACCACTACTGCTGTCCAATGCCCATCATCGATCAGAACCCCCAACTCGACCGTCGAGTCACGCTCCCCCGTCCCTTCTGCTTTGTCCTCAACAATATTCATTCTCCTGACCTTTTCAAACTTTCTTTCTCCTCAGTTCCCATTCCTCTCGTTTTTCCCCACTGCTCTGCACGATCGACCTATCCAGTCCTGTCCTGAGCTTGAGCATAGTGCCTACTTCGTCCTGTCTCAAGTCGTAGGCGGTGAGCATATTTCGCCAAACCACTCAACTACTTCGCAAGCGCTAGGCGTGACACGGCGTTGGCCCGTACCCGGACCCGTTTTCTGCCTGGCAGGTGACTAAAAGGGTACTTTTTTCCCGCCTTTTCTTCATGTACATCCGTACCCACGCCCACCGCCTAAATGTACTTTGTACCTTCCATCACCCACGCATTGCGCCTTCCAGACCTTCTGCCATTTGACCCGCCGCGAGCTTAGCGCTCCAAATACGTCAAAGCCTGTATTAGTCACGTTCAGTCACTCGCCCTCTTGCTCTTTCCCCAGAACCCAGCTTCTTGCGACTTACGATTCAACACTTCCCCAAAATCACTAACAAGACACTCCAGGATATTCGACGGCTTCCTCGATTGCATCTATCTTCATAGACGACCCTGGACACTCCGGTTACACCCATACGTGCCGTCTTCAACGTCTTCTCCGCCTGACATACACTCCGCTGGTCGTTCCACCCTTCTTAGACCGTTCCGCGTGCGGCATCCGTCGAACCCTTCGATTTCTTGCTGCCTTACATTAGTTTCCAGCTGCGAAGCGACCAGTACTCCCTCCTCCGCTCTCCCCACAGAACTCTTCTGCCTTGAGCAGTCCTCGACGTTATTTTTAGAATCCCATCTCTTCTTCGACCTCTTGGGCCCATAGATTTCTACCACAAGCATCGTGTACATGACTCCCAACGCTGCCGACGTCTTTCGAATAGATTAAGCCTCCGGGCTGCTCTCACGACTCCTACCTCCTAACCCTACCTACTTCCGCTTCTCGGCCTCCCGAGACCCCGACCCACACACTATGGCGGACCCGCGTAAAGGCTCGTCCTCCGGGCGAGAGAAGCATGGTCATGTCCAAGTAGGAAACTTCGTCGTCGGCGCGGAAATCGGCAAAGGCAGCTTTGCCCAGGTCTACATGGGATGGCATAAGGTAATCCAGCCCCATCGTTTCCGCGAACTCTTACTTGACACACTATGCCTCCCTGGTTTTCCCTGTTCACCTTGTTGTAGTTTTGGTTCCACTTATAATCCCGCGTATTTTACACCCGTCCTCCACTGCTTCTCAAGTACTATGCTGGCTCTTCCTGGGCACCTGCAAACTTGGTTTCTGCACCCAGAGACGAATCAAGCTAACCACCTCTCTTCTTGGTACAGACGTCTCGAGCAGCCGTAGCTATCAAATCCGTCGAGATCGACAGACTAAACAAGAAGCTCAAAGAGAACCTCTATGGAGAAATACAAATACTCAAAACTCTTCGCCATCCGCACATTGTAGCTCTACACGACTGCGTCGAGTCGAAAACACACATAAACCTGGTAATGGAGTACTGCGAGCTTGGCGATCTGTCATTCTTTATCAAGAAACGAGACAAACATGCGACTCACCCTGCGACCTACGATCTAGCGCGAAAATACCCATGCCCCCCGAATTCGGGTCTCAACGAGGTTGTCATTCGTCATTTCCTGAAGCAGCTAGCTAGTGCCTTGAAGTTCCTCAGGGAGATGAACTATGTCCACCGAGACGTAAAGCCGCAAAACTTGCTGCTGCTCCCATCCCCAGAGTACCGAAAGGTCCACCCGCGGGACATCCTCAAAGCAAGCCAGGACTCATTGATCCCCGTGGCCGGACTCGCGTCTCTCCCCATGCTAAAACTCGCCGATTTCGGATTTGCCCGAGTCCTCCCGTCTACATCCCTCGCGGATACGCTCTGTGGTTCGCCCCTATACATGGCACCAGAGATCCTGCGATACGAACGATATGATGCCAAGGCTGATCTCTGGTCCGTGGGGACTGTTGCCTTTGAAATGGCTACGGGAAAGCCGCCGTTTAGGGCGCGGAATCATGTCGAGCTGCTTCGCAAGATTGAGGCCAACGAGGACGTTATCAAGTTTCCGCGGGAAACTAACATTAGTGCGGAATTGAAGGCGGTTATTAGGGGTCTACTGAAACGCAACCCTGTTGAGAGAATGAGCTTCGAAAAGTTCTTTGCTGATGAAGTCATAACTGGACCCATTCCAGGACTTGTTGAAGATGATATCCCCAAGCCTATCCCCATATCCCAGGAGCCCAAGGTTGCTCCTCTGCCTTCGCCTCTGGAAAGGCCCAGGCGTTCACCAGACCTTCCTAGGGAAAGCGTTATACCGAGCTCTCCTATTGAAACAGGGTCTAAATCACCGCTGGTTGGAAGTCCAGGCACTCGCGCTGCGGCGCTGACCCCGACTCACCGAGACGCCGGCACCGGTCTCGGCATCCGCCAGCATCCTCTCCCTCAAGCTCAGACAGGGACGCCTAACTCCCCACGCAGATTGTCCGACGTTGCCTCCGCCCGTCTTCGAGACAATCAATCATCCCCTCCCTCATCTCTATTTAATGAGCACGGCATCAAGAAGCGAGGTCGCGTACAAACCAGCCCGCTCCCAATAGAGGAGCAAGAGAAGGCCGCCCAAGAGGTTGCTTTTGAACGTGACTATGTGGTTGTCGAGAAGCGGCAAGTTGAAGTTAATGCTTTCGCTGATGAGATGGCCGCCAATCCCCGTCTCGGTGGCCATGGAAACAGTGGTACTTCGCCGAGATCTGGCCAAGTAGTGCGGCGCGCTACGCAAACAAACTCGACAGGAGCCGGGGCTAACCAACAATCTCGAGCAATTCAAATTGCCCAAGGAAAGGGCCATCACACTCACCAAGGTTCTTATGACAAGGGAGCTTCTGCTGCGGGAAGTAGCCCGATCTCGGCGAGCAGTGCCATCTCGAAGGCAATACAAGATGCAAGCCTTCGACTCTTCGGCTTCAAAGTTCCTCCCGTTCGAGTTGGAAAGGGGCAGTCGCCACCTCTATATAGCCCATTCCCCGCCTACCCGATACCCGCCAACCAAGCCGGTCTGCTTGAGGATGGCAAGCGTGGCGCATCGCCGGATGAGGACGCCCGAGTCGCCCAAGCAATTGAAGAATATGCTAACCGCAGCGACTGCGTCTACGGATTCGCGGAAGTGAAGTTTAAGCAGCTATTTCCATTGGCACCATCCATGGAGCACGGACTCGGTGGTGCATCGGCCGAGGATATGGATCCCCGAGATGAGGGATTGACCCTGGACGCCGTGGTCACTTTGTCCGAAGAGGCGTTAGTCCTTTACGTTAAAGCATTGTCTATGCTAGCAAAGGCCATGGACATTGCTAGTCTGTGGTGGCAACACAAGACGCAGCGCGAGCCTAGCCCAAATACCCGAGACGGTCAAGGATCCCAATTTCTCTCCATGCGTATCAACTCGGCGGTGCAATGGGTGCGGACACGCTTCAACGAAGTTTTGGAGAAGTCGGAAGTGGTCCGGCTAAAGCTTGTGGATGCGCAGAAACAGCTTCCAGAAGATCACCCGAGCCATCCAAGCAACCACCAGGGTGATTCGAGTTTCGATGCTGGAGAGAAGCAAGTGTACTTAACACCGGGGATCAGCGCAGAAAAGCTCATGTACGACCGAGCAATCGACATGAGTAGAACCGCGGCGATTGACGAGATTGCGAACGAGCACCTAAGGGATTGCGAGGAGTATTACACCACGGCCATTCGAATGCTCGAGGCCGTTCTTGATGTTGATGACGAGTCTTATCGATCAAGATCTGGTTCCACTTCTAAGGACGCGAGGGTTGATAATGGGCGTGAAATAGCGGGCGATCTCGACCGCGAAGATCGGAAGGTGGTCAAGAAGAGTAAGTTCGAGCCTGCGATACGATCGGTTCCTTTATCTACTTCTACACCTGCACTATAATCCCACCTAGTACCTGGCGTTCAAGACTAACATTATTGCTATCTAGTGATCGGCCTGATCCGCGGCAGACTCTCGATGGTACGGAAGAAGCGGAGCGTAATTGCCGAGGCTGAGAAGGCACAGCTCGTCGCAGAGCGACGGCGGAGTGGTGATATGACGCCCAAGAGCGTTCGTTCTCATGCATCATCATAAGGAAGCCGGCGCAACATGGCAAGAAGAATTTTTTTTGACGACGTGACGAACAATGGTTTTGTTTAAAACGACATTACGATACCATCGTCGATGCCTCACGGCTTCATGTCTATACCTCTTTTTTTCAACCTCCCATTCTCTTTTTCCAAGGTGTTTCTTGATAGCCTGTTTCCTTTTTTCTCTTCTTTTCTTCATGGATGGCGCTCTAGCAACGGACGTCCTTCCGATGAATTTTTACGGGGATGTTGCTTGGATTGGTGTGATTGAAGGCTATACTCGGAGTTTGGCTGGATTCCTGGCGATCGATCTCTTTTTTTTCTCTTGGTTTCTACATATGGGACATGGCGACGAATCTCACATACATTGGCGTTTTCGCAACTTCCTTTTTTTCCTTCTTCTAGTCATTTCAGTTCTCTCTTCGTGTCTTCCATACCAAAGTCACTTCTTTCTTTCACATGAAAGCCTCTGGGATGAGGTTGAGGAAACGGGGCGCATGGGATTCATACGGTCATGATGATGGTTACCCAAGATGGCAATCACAGGACATTCATGTGGCTATTCGGTTTCCTGGTTTCTTTTTTTTTTCTTTCTCCTTTTTTTCTTTTTTTTTCTTGTTCTTCTCTCTTCTCCTCTCATACGGAGCTTGAGGGTGAACGCGTGTGCGTGTGTGTGGTTTCATGGAGTGGCTATCTGTGGTTAACTTTGTACGACTTAGATTGACATGGTTTATACTTGGAAGGGTTGAACGGCAACGGTAGCAGCAGCAGCATCGGCATCAGCATAGTCGAATTCCAGCAAAGTTCAAGTTGGGATAGCTGTTAGAAGAGCTTGAGGGAGAGAGAAACTTAACTTCCAGCTTGGCCGCAACCCAAGAACTGGAAACAAAAGGGTCATAAAAGAGAGAATAAATTGAGCGCGAGAAGCTAAACAGACTCGACTTTTCACACGTTTCCGAGATCCCATGAACTGCACTATACCGTGATAAGAAGGGATTGGCGCGTGACTGTGGGGTTTGTAGCACTTGTGAAGCCTCGTAGGTAGGTGGCTTGCCTTCGTTGCGTTGCCACACCTCTCTCCCTTGGCACAAAGCCAGTGATATCGAGCCCTTGACTTCGGCTTTGCCGTGGCTTGCCACTGACGGCCGAAATCCGTAGAGTATCGTACCCCGGGTCGGGAGAAAACATACTTATTTGATGAAGATGGATTGGACACTTTATTAAAAAATGGGCTCACAAAGCCACATACATGAATCAACAGGACACACGAGTCCCTTCAGTCCCTTTCCCCGGGAACGCCGTTGCCCATGACACACCGAGAAACCCATAACCAGCCATAATAGACACCCTTCGTCTTCCCCTCTCCCTCGGCGTTTCTCTCGCCCATCCCACAGTCCATATCCCTTCCGAAATCCTTCCCTGTGTCCAATCCATCTTCATTCAACCATTCCCCTCTCCCTTGCCTCCGCTTCCGTCCTCCGTCCCTCATCATCTTATCATCATCTCAGCGTTCTCTCATTCAGCATATCATGCCTCTCCCAATATGCTCATCATCATCATCCCCATCATCATCATCGTCGTTATCATCATCATCATATGTGTGTGTGTGTGTGTGTGTGTGTGTGTGTGTGTGTGTGTGTGTGTGTGTGTGTGTGTGTGTGTGTGTGTGTGTGTGTGTGTGTTTGTGTGTGTGTGTGTGTTTTTTTTTGTGTTTTTTGGTGTGTGTGGTTGTTGGCGATTTAGTTATGTTTCGTTTGCTGCGCTACCCTGATGTATTCGTTTAGTATCTCTGTGTGCACGTCTCGCTTGTTTCGTTACCTTGCTCGTTACACACTGATGGTGTACGA
>SJVG01000461.1:12061-29402 GCA_034774675.1 Scedosporium minutisporum
CTCTCACTGCCTCATCCCTCTACTCTCGCTCTGCTTCTTATTCCCATCGCATTTTTCTTTTTTGTTGGTGTTTGTGTGTTTTTGTGTGTGTGTGTGTGTGTGTGTGTGTGTGTGTGTGTGTGTGTGTGTGTGTTTTTTTGTCTTTGGGGGTTTTTTTTTTCGTGTCTCAGGTAGTGAGCTCTTGGTCAAATGAAACCTCTTACGAGGGCCGCCATCCAGCAATGGAATGCAATAGTGAATCTCTCCATGAGTGTCGCATTGGTTTGGCCGATGTAATGCTGACCGATGGATTAACGGTTATCCAGAGGCTGTCAGACGGGTAAAAGATTGGAAAGGTGGTTTGTTCGCTCGAACATCCCCAAGACGCGTTGACGGTGCGTGGATGCAATCGTACCACGACTTGGGACGAAAAGTTGTTTGCTGCAAGCAGCAAGACTCCGTTTGTGACACTGACTAGATGTCGTCGAGTGGCAAAGTAGAAAAGTGGTGTTTGTTTTGTTTGGTTTGTTTGTCCGACGACGCCAGGACGCGTTGGCAGTTGTAGATGCGATCGAGCGGCGATTTCGACGTGGAGTTTTGTTGGAGGCATCTTGATCGTGTCGAGACGCCGCTGAGTGAAGTGTAGTAAGATAGTTTGTTCGCCGATGGCGTCAAGACCAGTCGAGTGGTATATATAATAGAGAAACTTCTGAGACGTGGATGCCGTCGAAAACCCGTGCCGGAGTATATATAGTGGATGTTGATGAAAAGCAAATGCCGCTACCATGAGCTTTGAAAAGCTAGAAGCCGATATTGGTTTGATAGCAAGCAAGTGCCATGAAAGAGGAGCTTGGCGGAGCATAGAATGACTTGGGACCCGAGCTTGTGTGCGACACAAGAAGTTGGGAGTTCAGGGCCGCGCGCCATGTCACCGTAGTGACGGTGTCATTGAGAATTAGTCAGAGTGCCCCGATGGCGACCGAAGAGGCTAACTTTCGAAGACTTGGATAAGTACGGAAGAGCACCGCAGAGAGATCCAATCCTCCGAGGCATGATGCAGACGGTGGGGTTTCCAAGAGGGCATCTTCAAAGCTTGATGGGAACTGACTCCCCAAACCTTGAAGAGGAAGGCGAGAGGAAGGCGGGACGCCACCCGAAACCCGAAGACACGATGATGATGATGATGATGATGATGATGACGGGACACCCCGGAAAGGCCCAACTCGCCGAAACCCCAAAGCCGAAACCCCAAAACCTCGGGAACATGATGATGATGACGGGACACCGCCCAACTCCCCAACTCCCCAACCCGCAAACCCCCAAAGATGATGATGATGATGATGACGGGACACCCTGAAGGGCCCCAACATGAGAGACAAAGCAAGAGACAACAAGGCACAGAAGCCCCGATTCCTCACAAGTGGCATCGAGTGAGTTGTTGTAATCGATGCCGAGCCAACTCCCTTCATTCACGGCCATTTACCGCTGGTCTTGCGATTGACGGCGTCGACCCAAGATCCCGGATCGGTCGGCGCACCGGACGTCTCTTCCTCAACGCGTCCCAAAACCCTTCTCAAGGGGCGCTGAGGTTGAGGCCGTCCAGTGGTGCCGGCCGCACCGGTTTTCTGAGCCCTGGCCTGCGCAAGGACGGCCGGATCCACCTTGCTCCTGAACCTCGAAGCGCCCACGTTCTGCTCCGAGAAGAACGGGTTGCGACGAGGCAGGCTCGGAGTGGAAGGATCGGACCCACCAGGCGGTAGTGGCGTGGCAGAAGGGGGCTGGTACTGGAGAGGCATCGGGTGTTCACGGAGGATCTCCGCAAACTGCTCCCGGAGGCTCGACGAGGCTGGCTGCTGCGCAGGGGCAGGCCGCGACTGACCCTGTGGAAGGGAGCGGTCGAACGGGTTTCCACGACCAGCAGGGGAACCAAGTTGGACTTGGCTCTTTGGTTGCTGCTGATCAGGGAATCCCGATCCACCAGTCCTATCCACACTCGGGCTTTCCAAATTCCGGACTCGCAGGGTATACGAGTCACTGCCAGGGAGAGGCAAAGCCTTCATCCCCCTGCGGCTGTTGGGCAAGACGTCCAACAGTTCACGCCCAATATCCACTATGGGCGTGACTGCTGGGATCCCCTTCCGTCGGATGCCCTCCATCGCCTGGAAGACGCCTTCGTTGAGCCTCAGGAAAGGATGAGTGACGGCCTGGTAGACCGTCATCCTTTCCGTCGGCTCGACGCGAAGACATCTCTTGATGAAATCCAGGAGATGGAGTGACCGGTGGTCCTGTTTGGAAGCGAACAAGCCGTTGACTTTCGCATCGACTTGTTCTTGGGTCGCCTGCACACGGAATTCGAATTGAGAGCGGGCCAAATCTGGGACTCCATGCTCTCTGCCCCAGAGGTCAAGAACGACCATACCCAGCGACCACATGTCCACACTTGGCGTTTGAACGCCAGTGCGAAATTGGACTTCTCTATAGCAATGAGATCAATCAGTAAAAGTCGTTTCGACAGTGACGAGAGAAAGCGAACAAGTGAAGTGTAACGTGGTCCATTGGGGAGAGTGGAAAAAGAAGGAGAAAAAATGAAGAAAGGAAAATTAACGTACGGTGCCTGGTATCCCATGGTTCCCACACCTGACATCAGCCTTCCCGAGGCATGGATGCCAGCGCAGCCAAAGTCGGATATGCATACCCGATGGTTTCCTCGTGGGATAGAAGCCAGCAAAATGTTGCATGGTTTCAAGTCCCGGTGGACAAGCCCTCTGTCGTGAATGTACTTCAGGCCTGCCACCACCTGTCGGAGGATCCCTTGGGTCTCTCCTTCGTCCATGAAGACTTTTCGCTGCATGTACGACGTGAGATCCCCTCCAGATGCCAACTCCAGGAACAAGAAACTAGAAGAAAGGAGGTTAGTTTGACGATCGAAATTAAGGAGGAGCGAAGGGGAAAGAGATGGGGGAGCAACATACATCGAGTAGTTTGAGCGGAAGTGCGTGGCCAACTTGATCACATTATACTAGGAGAGAATGGTTTCGTTAGCTCGTCCTAGGACCAGCCTCGTTGACTGGGGATTGGGAATTGAGGGGAAAGAAAGGAAGGGAAGGCAAGACAGGAGAACAAGAAACTTACGTGATCGAGCTTTCCAAGCACTTCCGCCTCGAGACGAGTTCGATTGACCCAGTTGATTCCGCCGGGGCCCCGAACCTCCAGCATCTTCGCCAGGTCAACGATCTTTACGACGAGCTGCTCCTTGGTTCGGACGTTCCAGGCGAGGCGAACCTCACCCTGACCGCCCTTACCAAGGACGACGTCGCAGATCTCGAAGTCGTCTCGGAATTGCTGCCCGCCAATCGAGTCAGCACCGTTAAAAAAAGAATTTGGGTTTCTTGGAGACCCTATATATAGGACAAAGGAAAAGAAAGAAAGATAGAAAAGCAAAGAACAATAGCAAGGTGCCAAGTGTAGCGCGATATGAGCGAGGCGGGTGGACGGTGGATAATAGCGAGTGTGAAGCAAACTAGGTGTTTGGAGAGGAAGAAGAGAGGAGAGAGAGGGAGCGAAGGAGAGGGAGGAAGGGGGTATTTATGCTTGGGAAACTGGAGGAAGGTGTTTGTGACGAGTGGCATGATCCACTTACTCGAGCCTCCTCTTGCTGAATCTCTCCCAACTTGTGCACCTTCTGATTCACGTAGTGCTGCGTCACCTTAATCGTAAACCTTCCAAACCCAACCTCCACACCAGGCTCCAGGAGCCACCCCTTGCTCGAGATCGGATCGCTGTTGAGGTAGATCCGCTCATCCTTTCGAGTCACGTACGTGGAGCCGTTGGCAGAACGATTCCGCACGTAAACGGCAGGAGGAAGGTTATCGTCGTACGTGACTTCCCAGAAGTGGCATTGGTGCTCCTGGAGGTCCTCGTCATCCAGGCTAATGTCACTGAAGACAGCAGAAAAGAGGAAAACTGATTAGCGTCTCATGATTCGGAGCTATTATGGGAAGGAACTTGGTGAACTTACTTGCTCTTGCCTCGTCCGAAAGTAATCTGCTGCCTACGGTGAAGTTGAATATCACCTAAGTTGAATAGTTAATACGGACACGAGTCGAGAGTGAAAGCGCGTCATAGAACGGGGGAACTTACCAAGAGCAGTCTCCCTAATTTGCATCGACAAGGTCGCAACAATATCACTGACAGCCGACATTTTGACCAAGGGCGACCGAGTATACACTTCTATACCGCTACTGGTCAGACCGAACAATCTCGCCCAGAGGACACCAGCAGGGACGCAAGCAGGTACGCCATGACAAGACAAGCGCCAACAAGGAGAAGAAACAGAAGGGAAAAGAGAGAAACAAAAAAGGAAAAGAAAAAGAAAGAAAAAGAAAAACCTTCGACTTACCTTAAAAGTATATGAAAGAGTAACAGCACGCGATTTACGCGGCTAAAGACTGTATCCTCGAAGATAAAAAACCACAAGGTACCTTACCATGGATCAGCTCTATGGCCTGGATAAGGATGCTGAAGGATGAAATGAACGCAAAACATACCTTGAGCGCTTTTCGTATAGATGGAAGTCCTTTCCTTATGGACTCCAAGGGATTCAATATGAGATTGATGGAGTATGATCGACGCTGGTTCCTTCTAGACACGGAGAAAGCGTCAGTGGACAGTGGCGACGCGAGAACGCGATAGAAAACGCGTCGTTCAAGTCAATTGGGGACGGGGAGATGAAAACCAGAGAATCCCCGATGGAAAGGGACTGGAACAGCTCTGTGGAAAAAAGACAAGCAGAACATACCTTTTTCGCGTCAATCGAGAGCTGAAGAAGACAAGAAAGATCGAGATGATCAGGGGTACAAGTCAAGTATGATGGACGAGGTAGATGCCCGAATAAAAGAGATGAAATGATTGTCAGAAACTGAAGTTTGTGATGATTGTTTGCTGCAATTTCTTTGATTGAGATACAATGTGAGAACAGTCTTGGGGGAAAGAGAAGAAGAGGCCTCAGAGCTCAGAAACTGGAGGCTTTTATAGTTGAAAAGGAAGATGCTTAGTCGTTGGCTGATCCGAGAATATCCAAAAGATCAATAAATATTGTGAATAAAAGAGTATTTCGGAATATTTTCACTATCAAGAGACTATCCATCGTTGTTGTTGTCGACCTCCGAAAGA
The DNA here is from genome assembly GCA_034774675.1 of Scedosporium minutisporum. Classification (NCBI taxonomy): domain Eukaryota; kingdom Fungi; phylum Ascomycota; class Sordariomycetes; order Microascales; family Microascaceae; genus Scedosporium; species Scedosporium minutisporum. Next base: position 17,213 of record SJVG01000461.1, read on the forward strand.
GCCCGGCTGTGATATTCTTCAGACCTCCGTCGCCGCGGCTCCGGACGTCACGGAGGTGCCCCACTTTTCCGGAGCTGGCACCTGCCTCACTGGGCAGACCCCACTTCAGCTGTGAAGTCATGTGATCAAGGGCTTTGAGGCCCCTCCACCCTCAAGAATTTATTCCGTTAAATGCAGCAAGGAAATTTCCCCACCCTAACCTGACACAAACATCATCACAACAATCCTCTCATCACCAGAAGTAAGTTGCTATTGAAGGAGGATGAAAGCCTCTGGAATCTATGATCCCTTTGCTTTATTGATGGCGCCCTTTGCTATGAGAAGCTTGCAAACAAGTTTTCCTGCTCTTTGAGCTCTCTCGCGGCGAGGCGACGCCAATTGCCCACCGCGGCACAAGACCACCTAAAAGAGCTCTTGGAGCTGTCGATGCTAACCGTTTTCTTCCAGCCGAGTTCAAGATGAGAGCCAAGTGGAGAAAGAAGAGAGTTCGACGCCTCAAGCGCAAGAGAAGAAAGATGAGAGCCAGATCGTAAGTCGCTTGCCGTCCTCAATTTTTCTTTCCCACATGTCGCGTTCCACTCCTCCCTCTGCGGGCCTCAATTGCTAACGCCCCTCTTCAGCAAATAAATGCTCCCTGAACCTCCCCGACCATGCCCGCCTTGATTCCTGAGCAATTTAATCGGCAAATTTTACACCCATGGAGCTTCCGAAACGCCCTAGACACCTCATCACAACTTCACATCTGATCCCAAGGCCGTGACGCGAAAGAACGTATCTGAACTGGGGCTATGAACGCGAACGACGGGTGACTACCAGAGGGCGAGCTTCGTCGCGATTGAAACTGCGACGAGATTGAAGGTGGAACGGTCAAATTCAGCTGGTTGGAGGAAATACCCAGGAAGCTTTATGGTCAGGCAAAGATCTCATTAGCCCAGTGGAGAACGGGCGGTCTTGGAGCTTTGCGATAGCCCGTTGCGAATAGTCAATTGAACTAGGCATTTGATTTCAGTTACTGGCCCCTTAATTGTGTTTTGTGCTTCCGGTCTTATGGTCTGTGTTTTTGCTCTACGATTCGCCAAGGTTGGACTCGTTGCTGCCCAACAATGCAAGGGGTGATGGTCGACGCATGTCTCCCTTGAAATTTCTCCCTTTTGTGTAGCCTTCTCAGCCCTGAGGCTTGTCGCCCACGACAGCGAGGAAAATTGGATAGCTCCCACCCCCGCTAGCCTTGCTGCAAAATCTTCAAGCTACCCTCGGCTTGAAGAGAGTGGTCTGAAGAGATGAGCTCAACCAAGCTCTAGGATGATGCTTCCCGCCTACCTGCCAGGAATGGTTGGACTCACACGAGCCTGATACGTTTGCAAAGCTTAACGCCGTTAAAGTACCCGGTTCTCGGGATGATTGGTGAGATGACGGCATTTTCTGTTGGGAGATGACGCACATAATACATAGCAGCTTTGGTTATTCCTACACAAGAGTGATACTTTGGGCCCTTTGGAGCTTTGATTCCTGAGTTCTCACTTTTGTTTGAAGCTTTCTCAATTACCTCCCGCAGCGTTGTTCCTGAGTTGTAGTACTGTATATGGAAAAGGCAGCATTGCAAGTCTTCAACGCCTTCTGTTTGGAATAATGATGCCTCGAATATCGCCAAACGACTACACGAAGTAGGAGGGGGGAAACATCGAGCTTCTTTAACATAACTAGTCGGTTGCATTATCGAGTCGGAGTGTACCACTAAAGGGAACCAGCCACGCCGTTCCTATCCATGTCGACTATGATAATATAAGGATGGAGGAACTTGAAGTAATTGCCGTGCGCTGCTGTTTACTGGCACTCGCCTGTGTTTTGTTTCGATGTCATTGTCAATGCTCTCGCCTGTGTGATTTATGGGCTCATGCTCGAGACGGTGGGAAATGGGCCTCCTCTGATCTATGGCGGGCATCACGGCCCAGTCATAAGAGGCAACTCCGAAATCTCCTTAGCTGGAGGAGAGACGTTCTGGGCTGGGGGGAAAGGTTTGAACAAGCTTCAAGGCACTCGACCAAGAGGCAGAGGCCTAGTTCCGAGCTAGAATAGGCCTGGGCCGGGAACACATTGCTCATGCGAGACAGTTTAAACATCGGCATTTCAAAGGAAGCTTCGAGGTTGGTAAGTTATGAGCTCGCCCTGGTGCTTACCTTGGAGCACCTACATCCCGAGCCGTCGTGGGAAGGGCACCAGTGCGGACGACTAGTATTTCGACATCAAGTGACCGGATTAGCAGAGTTTGTAGATGAACGTACATCATAGGAACATAGGAAATGCCTCTATTCTAGTCCTGCCTGAAAACCATAGTGAACTCTAACAATTCGTCTCCTGGCGGTGGGTCACAAAGTCGGGAACGTCCCAAGGCGATTGCGACCCTCGCGGGATTCAACTCCCATTCCAAAAAAAATGCATATTTTTGACAGTATATACAACCTCATAAGGCTGAAAACCCTCTCCGGGCCCGTAATCGCGTCCCGCACCTATGCCAACTCGTCTCCCTCCCACATCGTATGACTCGCTTAGGACTGGCCCTTGAGGTTCTTAGAGGCCTGCTTCAGGTTCCAATTGCACTCCTCGTACGCCCTACCAGCTCCGAAACCGACGCCGACGAAGGCAGGCCACGCGCGGCGCTTAAAGAGGAGGACGGAGAAGACGACGCCGAATCCGAGACCGAGGGTCGACTTGACGAGGAGGTTCGAGAGGCATCGGTCCCACTATGCGTCAAAACACAAGCTTTGTTAGCTAAAACCTGTCCGATAAATAGCAATTGAACTTCCTTTGTCACCCGAACCCGAGGGGAGGAAGCGGTTTGGGCTGGATTATTCGCGCACCTTCTCGTTGAGAAGAGCCTCACTGACGGGTCGCGAGACCGAGGTAGAGGGCTGGGCAGAGCTGGACATTGTTGTGATAGAGAAAGGGACGCGCGGAAGAATTTGCTAGGGTTGGGAGTGTCTTTGCGTTTCGGATTGCGCAGCCGGAACGAGCGTGCTCAATTGACGTCGTGGTGGTACGATGGTTGTTTTCGTCGAGCTTTCGATTGAGGTTTAATATTCTCGTTCCATTCGGATCTGAAGATCGAGAAACATGATCGTGCCGAAGGCGGTGAGCGGGAATTTCCTGTTTCGAATAAGTACGGCAGAATTTATTTTCTTTGGTATAATTTTCAACGTCGCTCAGCGTTTTGGCTTGTGACGAGAAGTAGACAAGGGTTCATCATTGAAAAACCAAACAAGCACAATGAGCTCGGACTCGGGCTCAGACTCAGAAATGCTCGATGCTCCTGACGGAGTAGAAAATTCTTTGTCTGTATGTATTTCTCATCTGGCTTAGAAGTGTGTTTGTTTCCTAACAATTGTCTAGGCTAGCCATGCTCTCATCAAGACGGTGAGATCTCTTGATCAGGAGGGCCCTGGCAAGGATGGTGAAAATTTGGCAGAGCTATGGAAAGCCCTATCACTCAATTCTTCGGGGCAATTTTATGCCGCCGAGCAGAGCAGTCTACGATGGTTACTGAAGATGATGAACCCTTCGACTAAAGCGTCTCCCGAAAGCGAGACCTTGCGAAGGTACCCGTTGACCTGGAACATACTCAACTGCGTGTTCCAGCGCATTCCTCTCTTCTCGCTCGCAAAGGCCCTCGCGGATAGGCGTTTCATTGCCGTGTTAAGACAGACGGTGAAGGACCTATCGAGCCCCTCAGGAGAAGATGCCCCCGTTTCGTCGCCCGATCGGAAACGGAAACGGTCGACTCAGATCGTCTTTAATGTCGACGCCCTTAGAAGGCCCACCGGATGCCTAAAGTCTGCGAATGCTCTTTTCGAGGCCCTACGTTCTCTGATCTCTCGCCTCGGATCCGCTGCTGAACTGTCTAGACGGGAGTCCATGGGGGCGGAACATGTGAGGACGCTTTTCGCTTCTCCTGCTGCGGAATCTTTGGAACTTGTAGGGCCTATGCTAGCTATCTGCTACAACTCTCTCGAAATTCTGGACGGGGACTTTGAAGTAAACGTTTCGTGGGTCAAGGTTGCGTCGGATATCTGGGATCTCCGCATTCGCGGTGGTGGAGATGCCCTTGAAGTTGCTACTCGTGCAGCGCAGACCACTTTAACGATGTTTGCGAATCTCGACGAAGAAGTCGGGAGAATTAGCGGAAGGGAGGGAACTTACTCGGATTTACCACCGCATATTCGCCTGGAATGGGCAGTCGATCTTCAGGATTTCCTCCAACGAAACCTCTTCCTCCCCGCGCGGACGGCGTATATTAATTCGGAGGGTCTCGATCCCCTCAATATGGCCATGCTCATGGCCCAGCGCCGTGCGACTGTAACAGGTCCGGCCATTTACCTCCTTGCGCAAAACTCCCCGAAGCCGTTCGATGAAAAGTCGAAGGAAAAAGTTTCGGACTGGATCAATGAAGTGGTGAAGGCTATCGACCGCTCCATGCGTAGCGTTCCGCCCGATTTGTGCGCACGCGTAATCGAAGGAATACTTGGCGAAGCCCGGGTAAAGCGTGCCAAGATCAGCGAAGAGGTCTTGAGGGATATATGTTCAAAATACGCCTTCAAGAGCGGGCGCAACGTCCGCTGGAGCACCCTATCTGCTGCTTTGCGCCTTGATCCCGATATCCTGCTCGACCAAGAGCGGGATAATGATTTGCTCAATTCAATTCTTGGCAACATCCCCGACCTCGACAATCTTGAGGGCGATGAGGCTCAACATGTAATGCATGTTATGGATGCTGTAATCAAGGCCCATCTCAACGCCAAGGACTTACCCGGCTTTTTGAAATTGTGGTATGAGCAGCTATTTAAAGCGGATATAGGGACGAGAGCGCTGTTGTCTCCCTGGCTAGACCCTTCTGTCCGACGCAGTGAGGCTGTCTTTACGCAGTCAAAACTTGAGATGGCCGTTACGGTTAAGCAGTTGCGGGACGTCCTCGACTGGCTCGAATCTCAGGGTGGAGCGAAGCCCGAATGCCTCTACGTTGTCCTCGACTCGATATCTCATGGCCTTGGCTCCCCAGAGTTCACCGATGCCGTGGGAATGAAGACTGCTGACCTTGTCCTCACGTCTTTCTCCCCCTCAAGCATGCCATCAAATACCCTTCTGTCGCTGCGCTGGTCGATCTTGAGTCAAGTAATTGCTTGGCTCAATCCCCAGGAGAGAGACGATCTCTGGACTAAGATCAAGGAAAAGGCTGTCGAAGTTCTCGAGTTGGGTCGACTGGCAGACCTAGATACATTAGAAGCTTTCAAGTTCATTTTTACGGTTTGGTCATTGATGACTCCCGATGGAGACTACCAAGAAGAGGTTTCGTCCATTGCAAAGGCCGCCGTCAACAGGCTCACCAAGGAGATTCCGGCCAAGGCAGGGAAAAGGACAGCGCTTGACTGGAAACAACAGCAACGCGACAAGCCTATCCTCTCAGACGCTTCAGAGACCAAACTGGAGGCGTACCTTGTCTGGTATCTCGCCTATACTCTTGGTGATTCATCACGATTTCTCCCGTAAGTTCTATTTAAAGTGAGTTGGTTTCCGGGGAACAGTTAAACTAACGATTGATAATAGACTTCTTTCAAGTGCTTCGGAGGAAAGCGCTTTTCCAGAATACTTGGATGCAGTGCTCAAGCTACTACTTAGCAGAGATAAGAAGCACAAACCCAAATCCGAGAATGGCGATGACGAGGTCCCTTCTAGCCTTACCATGGAGCTCTTTAGGTCTCTTCTGTCTAATGAAAACATTCTGAACAACAGGCCATTCCTTGGTACGATTTGGACTAACACCCTCCCTGAAAGATATGGGGCTAATTGGCGTTGTTTTAGACCAGCTCGTCGATCGCATGGCCGGCGCTGTTCGCGGCAAGTTCAAGAAGTCCCAAGATGAGATCTTGGATTCGAACCTTGGATCCCTTTTCTTGGAGGTCCCCAATGATTGCCTCACACGACCTCAGAGAGAGCTCCTCGCAGGCATGCTACTGGAACGGATTAAGACCTTTGACGGAAACGATGACGTTGCGCCATCCCAATGGGCCCTTGTGTTGATTGTATTGACGAAATTGATGAAGAGGCCGACTTTCTGCGAGGTATGTCTTATCCCACTTCAAGTCTTTTAGAAATGGTTCATGAGGCGTTAATGATACTAACCGCATCTGCAGAGTTTGAACTTTGATTATCTAGTGACGCTTGCCGATCAAGTCTCCCGCTCGTTCGGGTCCGATTCCGAACCTCGAAGCTTCAGGGAGACATATGGTCTCGCTCCTCTCTATCAAGACCTCGCAGCGCATATCCTTACGTGAGTTTTCGGTTCCTCTTACATGAATGAAATAACTGGCTTTTCTAACTGGAAACAGTCTGATGGCAAACGACTTTGATAATCGTGGCCAAAAATTCTTCGAAGAGGCAGCCTCCTTCGTCAAGACCTACCCAGTTGACGACAAGTCTACGCACCGGTCCCGATTAAGGCTGCATCTTCTAAAAGCCTTGATTGCAGTACTATCCGGCTCCTCATATCTCAATGGGCCGTCTTCGCCACTTACGCCAGAGGAAGTGAAAAAGAAGCTTGGTGCGGCCATTTCCGCCACGCTCAAGAAATGCACGCGATACTGGAAGAAGCAATCGGAAGAACTCGACACTGGTAACTACCTGTACACTTTGCTTGCCGCGCTTGACTCTTCGGATGTCATCGAAGCCGAACAACTAGACAGCAAGGCCATCTCGGCAGAGGAGCTTATTCAAGCGAGCAAACGGGGCACCGAGGCCCGTCGCTTGTACGGCTGGAAACTTCGGGCCTTCCTCCTTAGGCATCGCCCTGACTCAATCGACAAATCACTGGCACCTACGCAGTCCAAAGCAAGCGGTGAGCTGAAGGGAACTAAGGCGCTAGACGTAGTGAACGATGACCAGGATCTGGCCGCCCTTGTCCTTGATTGCACCAATGTTACTTTACAGTCTCTTAAGGAGGGGGGAGATCGCCTTCTTTACCTGAAAGATCTAGTCGGTAATCTCGAATTTGAATCGGGTGCGGAGATTCAGCTGACGGCAATCCGTTGCGTGGTCCAAACCCTCGCCGGTAAGTTACAAACCTCCCAACAATAAAAGAATCAGCTCAACTAACAAATCAAACTCTAGCTCTACCAACAAATAATTTCAAGGAATACGATCTGGCTGCCGCATACACCACGTTGGCTCAAAAGTCACTCCAAGCCAACAGCGGTGCCCGATTCGCCAGGATTTGCGAGATCCTACACATCATTCTAGACGGAAACATGGGCCACATCTCCCAATGGAACGTCGAAGAGACGCTATCCCTCGTTTCCACCGTGTGTTCCAACAGCCCCTCGGTGTCCAAGGTCAAGGACTCGGACAAGACCTTCCAACGCCTCTGCAAGCTCGTCGAGGTCATCTTGAAGAAATACCGTCTCCGCCTCGAAGGCCACTTCCACCTCCTCATCACAACGATGCAGGCCCTCCTCAAATCGCTCCTCCTCCACCCCTACGACTCGCGACTCAAGACCTGGGCAACACCGCCTCTCGACACCAACATCTCTCCTACTTCTTCAACCCCGTACACTTCTTGGCAGGACGATGCGGCGGCGTACAACAGGCTTCTAACGCTCACCTGCGAGCCGACGGTGGGATCGGTCACGCGATCGCACCACGGAGGGGCTCTTGATGCGGCGGCGGATGTGGCGAAGAGGTCTGCGGGTAGGCAGATGTATCTTGTGCTCATGACGTATGTGAGGTTGCAGATGGAGGTTGGTGTGCCGAGGTCTGTGAGGGAGGAGTTGGAGCCTGGTGTGAATACGATGTTTGATGTGACGCCGGGAGAGGTGAGGAAGGTGATGAATGATGGGTTGGATAAGGCGGGGAGAGAGATTCTTGGGGATTTGTATAAGAGATATAGAATGTTTGGGAAGTGGACTGGGAAGTAGATTAGAAAAGTTAGTAGTATGCTCCAGCAAAGAATATGGAGTGGAAAAAATACATGCTATAAAGGAGAATGTCGTTAGAGTTGTCATCAAGTCTGAAACCACATGCTCAAGGTATGAAGAGAGAGCCGTTGATATAATTTGAATTAATGTCTTTAGGATGTACATATCTATCCGTGACACGATTACTTGGAGTCGTCGCTGCTGTGTCGGGAACTCCAGCCTATATCGCCGTCCGCACCTATTCTCCCTTTGGGGCTATTTGAATTTCCTTCTCTTCCATCGTCATATCTGATGACCAAGCGTATAGAGATCTATATATGCGCGGATACATGTCGATATATAAAACACTCTTCCACGTACTGAAGCGAAATGGAAAATGCCAATATTTGCCGGTTAACTTCGTCTTCGCGCTTCACAGCACGGAACAGCTCGGCAACGGCCCGCGTCGCAAGGGTCATACTGTGGGCGTTCTCGCGGTCCGCTACGTCCAGCGGGTCGTCACTGCACTTCACCTCGCAGGAGAGGAGCGGGAAGTACATGTAGTATGTAGCCGTGAAGAAGGACCGGTCTCCGGCGATGAAACCGCCAAGAAAGGGCGATAGTTTGGCAAGCTGACCATCTGTGAATGCTCGTCGTCTGAAGCCTACGGAGTAGTCGGGTTGGGGCAAGTGCCGGTAAGTGGTGTTGAGTTGGTCCACACTTCGTCGGTGCTTTCGACCAGGCACTTCAGGTGAGTAGCGCCATACTGACATAGAATTTCGGCCGAAGGGACGATCAACGGCGTGATGTCCCGAGAACTGTAGCTTTGTTTCTATTTGCTACCCTCCGGCAGGTAGAGTCGAAAATGTCGGAACGGAACAAAGAATCCCGGGGCACCGTCTGCGGCGTCTCTGATCGCTTGGTGTTGAAGATGCAGTCGAATTTGATCCCTTACTGGAAAACGATTGAAGGGGGTTCTTTCGAGCCAAATTCTCATATATAACACATACACAAACCACTGCTCTTGAAGCTCGGAAGGTGCGTTCCAAACGTTTGAACTTCTACTTCCACAACTTGGCTTTATGACTTTGACAACGGCGACGCGCTCTCGCCCGGTGATCAAGGCCTTACGGCAGAGTCCCGGGGGTCTGGCGGCGGAGGTAAGCATCAATTACTTCGTAAGAATTAGACGGAGGGCAGATCGGCGCAGCATTTTCCTCGGAGGAAGATCTGTTTGGCCTTAAGATAATAGCCAGGCTACATATAAAATAGCTGGCGGAGCATTCATAGGGCTGGATAAAAGAGATAACATTGAATGATTCTCGTCGCTACGCAGCGGCGATGATTGCTTCGACGAGTTCCATACCAAGGGCGACCGCAAGCTTCGCTCCTCTTCGATCCTTCCAGTCCCAATATTCTCTTTATTTAAGATCTTGCTTGTTTTCAGATCTCTAAAGTATAATTGTATCAGGGGAGGTAGCTGAATTCATCAATATTGATGCGAACCAAGCGGGTGTTGTATTATCGAGGCCTGTTTGTGAAGGGATCAATCAAGCATCATTAATGCACCGGACGGGGACAATTGCTTTGGGCGGTTCGCCCATTCCGTTGTGGAGAGAGCATTGACGATTTATAGTTCGAGAGCTGGACGGCGCGTCCCATCGCTTGCGTCGCTCGAATGATTTTGCCGTCAATTGAATTGATCATTGTTCAATGTTGATATTACCACGTTTTAATTACGCAGTTATTTCAATCCCATCCCTGTGCTGTTCCTGTTTCAATTGATCAAATGCTCCCCTCCACCAAACATTGATCACTAAAATCCTAAGTCCGACTCTCCTGAACTTTACCTTTTCCGCCCATTGTTGCATCGAGCATTAGCATTAAGCATTGTGCATTTTAGACCCCACGAGCTACGTCTCCTAATTCCCTTTTCCGAAATTCCTCGATATACCCCATGGAAATCTCGAGCTCCTATGCGCTTTGGATCGCCGCCTCGACAGCAGTAGCCGTGTTTGCAGCATTCGCCATGGGCCTCTTTAGCCGCAATCAAATGCCCGTGGATGGCAAGGTACGTGTGTGAGCGTGTGAGGACAAAGAAGACACGCACGAGACCCTGTCCAAAAGTCCCATGGACACTCCTACTCTCCGTCTAGTCCATTGCTAACCTTGTCTCTCCAGACCGTGCTCCTCACTGGGGCGTCGGAGGGGATGGGCCTCGCAGTCGCGAAACAGCTTGCCGCAAAGGGCGCGAACCTCATTCTTGTTTCCCGGAGCGTTGGCAAGCTCGAAGAAGCCATTCTGTCACTCAAGGTCAGTCTACAACCCCCCGCCCCCTCTTCCCCATTACGCAAAGACTGACATCCCTCGGGCGGGACGCGCAGGCAGTAGCAAAACACCCCGAAACCCAACGATTCCTCTACATCTCCGCTGACGTCTCCGCCCCCGACTACGCCGGCCCCCTCATAGCCGAAGCCATAGCCTGGAACGCCGGCCGCGCCCCCGACATCGTCTGGTGCATAGCCGGCATGTGCGCCCCAGGCCTCTTCGTCGAAACCCCCTTCTCCAACGTGCGCGAGCACATGGACCTCAACTTCTACGGCATGGCCGAAATGTCCCACGCCATCCTCCGCGAGTGGCTAAGCCCAACCGCCCCCGTCGAAACCCAACCCAAACACCTCGTCCTCACCTCCAGCGTCGTCGCCTTCTACACGATAGCCGGATACGGCGGCTACGCTCCCGCCAAGAGCGCGATACGTGCTCTCGCGGATACCATCTCGCAGGAGGTCATGCTCTACCCGCAAAAGGTGGCCGTCCACGTCGTGTACCCCGGAACGATCGACTCGCCTGGCTTGGAGAAGGAGAATAAGCTGAAGCCTGAGGTTACGCTGTTGCTAGAGAAGGATGACCCCGTGCAGAGCGCGGAGGAGGTCGCTTCGAGGGCTATTGCCGGGCTCGAGAGGGGGGATTTCTTCATTACTGTGGCGTGGTTGGGACATTTGATGAAGTGGGGTGCTATGGGGGGTTCGTTGAGGAATAACTGGGTCGTCGATACGTTTATGCAGATTGTGGTTGCGATTGCGTGGATTATTGCTCAGCCTATCTTGTTGGGTACGGTGAGGAAGTTTGCGAGGGAGAATGGGCATCCGAGCACGTACAAGAAAAAGAACGGTGCGTGAGGATCGCTGGGATGAGATGGCTGTAGGATGGACTGCTCGGGAGTTTATATTCGTATTGTAGCACTAATGGGGGAAGGATGGATCGGGTGGTAGGGCAGCAGAGAGATAGAGAGTCTCATGTATGTTATAACGAGCATGAATAGAATCTGAAGAGTGATACCCTAATGGTTCTCTCGATTAACTTGAACCGAGACCATGATATCCTAGTCGAGCTGGGCTATCGACGGGGCTATCGGGCATAGACGCCATAGCAATAGCTGAAAGTAAGTAATCCATTGCCTTCTTCTATTCTATAGCACCTAGCCGTAGTACGTTGGATCCCCGAGCGGAAGCATCCGGGGACCCTGAGAATTGCAATGGCAATAACGGTGGGAAATCTTCACTACCATCTATGACCAACACCGGCGTCAGCAAGTCCTTGACCTCTGTGAGATCCGCCGATGCCGCCTGCACGCCCTCCAGAAACATCACATCCTCCTCCGCACTCCTCCTCTCCTCCTCCCCCAAAGGTCTCCTCCGCTCCCTCTCCACCGCCTCCGCCACGGACCCTTCTAACTTCCCACCAACCCTCTCAGCACCAAAAGCGACCAAATTCCCCCTCCTCACAACGACAACCTGATCAACTCCTTCCTCCCCATCAATCCACTCAGCTACGGCAACCAACCCCGCATACGAATCATCATGAATCTTCCTCGGCGTCAACCTCGCCGGCAAACCCCTCGACCCAGCCTCCGGCAACCTCCGATAATACCTCGTCAAGATCCCCAAGCGACTCAGACCCTCAGGCACAGCTAGCACGGCGACCTCCACACGATATCCGCCCTCGTGGAACGCCCTCGCGAAGTCGACAAAGTCGCTGGGGTGCCGACACGCGCTTTCCAGAAGGACGTCTACGCGGCGGGAGATGGCCTCGTGGCAGGCCATGGAGAGCCATCGCCGGGCGTCGAATCCCGTGGCGCGTGAGGCGAAGGAGGAGTCTTGCGCGCAGAGGGAGGAGTAGGACGGGTGGAAGGTCTTGTAGGTGTCGGCTATGAAGTGCGCCGGTGGGGAGGGACGGGCGCGGAGGGTTGATAG
>SJVG01000462.1:0-29287 GCA_034774675.1 Scedosporium minutisporum
GTCCCCTCCCTGCACCTCTCACCTCTTACCCCGCTCGATACCGATAAAGGACTTGTTTATGCTGCGATTGGCTTGAATCTCGGGAGAACTTCAGCCGGAGCGCCCAGGTAAATTGCAACAGGAAGGCTGCGCTCAATCATCAATGAGAATCGCAAATCAGTGTGATGGGACGTGCATTGGCACTGCAGGTATTGGCCAATACCCCCAATCACGTCTTCAGTGAGTGTTACACAACATTCATCCTCGCATCACCTACACCAATAACTTAGCTTGGTACCTGCCCACTTGGTGTTTGTTCGCCGCGGGGCTTTGGAGCCCAAATTGCTTTTGTTAAGAAGGGGGGGTGGGGGGACTTTATATGTCTCACCAATCCATTCTTCCTTGATGTCTACCTGGCTCTTAAGCCAACATCCGAACGTCTGTCATCCTGAAATACTCGGTTTCACGACCATCACAGCTTGGTTCGCCTTAAACATTCCGTAGTATCTACTTTCCTGACCCTCGCCCCGGTTCCATGTCTCTATTTCCATCAAACACCGCAGCCAGTTTGACACTGAAGAACATATCCTACCGAGTCAAAAAATCAAACAAGTCCAACCTTGATGATCTCCTGGTCATAGGAATTGATTTTGGCACAACGTAGGTGCACCTCGTAAGCTCACGAAGGAACATCCGCTCATTTGGTTGGTCGTATGTAGATACTCGGGAGTTTCCTGGGCTACTCTGGTTGATTTTGAAAATGACCAGATCAAACTCATAACCAAGTGGCCGGGGAACGGCCGTGAGGAAGGTAAAGCTCCGACTGAGATTTCTTATGAGAACGGAAAGGTGACGTGGGGTTACAACATCCCCGCCGGAGCCGAATCCGTCCAATGGTTCAAGTTATTGCTTCTACGGGAAGAGGACCTCGAGCCAGAAGTGCGCGAGTCTGAGCCTCTCCTGCGAGCACGCAAGTATCTCCGGCGAAATAAGAAGTCAGCGATAGACCTCATCGCCGATTATCTACGTGGTTTGTGGAAACATACCCTAGAGACTATCAGCAGGAATCGTGGCCAGACCGTCATCAACGCGCTCAGATTCCATGTCGTCATCACGGTACCAGCCATTTGGAAATCATATGCTCGCCAGGATATGAAAGCGGCGGCGGAGAAAGCGGGCATTCTGGATATCCGGCGTGCCGGCCCCACCACTATAGATTTCGCCCCGGAGCCGGAAGCGGCTGCCTTAGCCACGCTCGCAGAGCCTGGGCGGTTTGTTGGCACGGGCGACGTCTACGTCATCTGCGATGCCGGAGGTGGGACTGTTGTAAGTGACCAAGAAATGCATCGAATGGCCTGATGCTGTGTTAACAGTCGGTTACTTTAGGATCTGATTAGTTATGAGGTCCGCAGCCTGTTCCCGGCAGAGCTGGCCGAAGCTGTTACTGGGCAAGGTAGGTCGTACCAAGTTTTAGAAATCTAGCCATTTTACTAGGTACATTGAGACTGACATAGACGGGATTGAAATAGGAAGCCTCTCTGGCGGTATCTTCATAGACGAAGCCTTCGAGGAGATATGCAAGGCCCGGCTTGGCCGGCAGTGGAGCAAGATCAGTCCAATGGGTTTTAAAGAAATTATGAAGGACTCATGGGAGTATGGGATTAAGCCACAAGTTGGGTTCAATGACGACGGCACCACGTACGTGGTTCCCGTACCGCACGAAGCTCGCCAGGGAGGCAGTCTGGATGATGATAGCAAGAGGCCTATCATCAAGGATGGGCGAATGCACTTTACCCAGTACGTGAAAAGATATGGATGCAATGCACGTTTCTCTACTCATTCAACTAACTCGTATTCATCTCCTAGCTCTGATGTCTGTGCAGCTTTTAAAGATACAGTCAACCGCATCAGCAGTCTAATTGACAGCCAAATCCGAGAGGTGAAGAGGAAGGGTCTCTCTGTGAAGGTGAGTAGTACCCATTCTAGTAATGTATACAGGTGCTGGAAACTCATGCCAAAATTCAGAATATTATCCTTGTTGGGGGTCTGGGCTGCAGTCCTTACCTCTTCGAATATCTCCAAGTCACATTCGCGGGTCAGAACATCGAGGTTCTCCAATCTGAGGGTATTCGCCCGTAAGTTTCGAACACCTAGTTACAACATAAACACGTCGTTCACTTACTATATTACTTGTAGTCGAACAGCGATTTGTCGTGGAGCCGTTTTCAAGGGGTTCTTGGATTTACCACAAACACCTGGAAGCGTGATAGATACAAAGCATCTAACTCACATCAGGAGTCCCCTCTCAGTTATATCGACCGTCGCTAGACAAAGTCTGGGCACATTCTGTCAGCAGGACTTTATAGATGGCACGCATTCCGAGATTGATAAAGTATGGATCGAAAACGAGGGCATCTTCAGAGCAAACAACCAAGTCCTATGGTACCTCAAAAAGGTGTGCTTAACTGGGGTCTCATTGTGGCTGTTACAAGTAAGGCCAGGACTAATGAACACAATCCATAGGGTGAAAATGTCTCCAAGAAGACGCCCGTAAAATTCAACTTCTGGTACCGTTATAAGAGTGAGGATCAGTATGAAAGATCATTCACAATCCTGATCTCCCAATGTGACGACGAGAAGCCACCTTCACGGGCCGGTTCGACCGTGACAACCGCATACGCTATCTGCGTGCAATCTGAGATTCCTTTCGAATCACTTCCGTTCTACTACGCCCCCAAAAGCGGAAATCGGCTGCGGGAGTTCAAATTCGAAGTCGAAATGGTACCATCTGGGGCGTCGGTGGAATTCAAGGTGCACCGGGAGGGCAAGGTATAGGCATCCCAGAAAGTAGAGATTCACTCTTGATAGCAAGTGGCTGGCTCGATTTTCATTTGTATCCATACTATCAATGTTCACCACTAGATTGGAAACTCATTCGCCGTGAACGAGCAAAAAGACCGACGTCTTTTTCGCTAGAATAATTTTGATGTTCTGTGGGGCCGCCTCGTGGTTATAATACACTTATGTTTTAGGCTCGATCATCGCATTTCACGACAGGAAGGTGTTGCAATTCCAGAAGGAGCGAGGCCCTAAACCTAATAAATGCATTGATTAAGAACCGATAACCTCTTCGTGGTTATAGATCCAGCAGTCTACGAACACAAGCAACTGCCAAATCTTCGTCCCAGTGGAAAATTTTCCTATGCAAACGCTCATCCGCCTTAGTTGCAACCAGGGCACTCATTGCCGCCCTCTCTGGTTCTGAAAGAAGATGTAGTCTGCAGCGGTGGTCTTGGTCCTCGTTCAGTCCCAAGAACCGCTCATCCAGGAACTTCCACCAGATGAAGTCGAATGCCCAACTGTCTCTTGCCGCGTAATTGATCATCCAGTTCCGCTCTTCCTAGCTCCTCCTCATGCTCTGGGAAAGTAGCAGAGTAGACCCGTTCTTGTCCTTGATCTTCCTCTCTTCAGCTTCCAACACGCGAAGAAACGTGTGAAGACGAGGCTCGTAGGCCTTCATCCACTCAGTGTACCCGCCGGGCCAGGATTCCGGCTCGAGAAGGAGCAGCCACCAGGGTGGGTCAAACGTAAACTCTGCTGGGGCGGCGTATGCAAACTCCCAGTCTATGACACTGACAACACGGAGATCCTCGTCTATGAGGACATTGGCTGGCCTCAGATCCTGGGAGAACAACCTGAAATCGCCGCTTGAGCGTCCGTGATCCGGCCAGAGCCTGCTTCCACCAATGAGCCTCCGGAACAGCTTGCGCGCGACGTATTTATCTCGGACATCGTCGTCGTCTTCCGCCACGTCGTTGTACTGGAGCGCAAGCTGAGCCATGTGCATATCTGTAAGGGCGCCATACCATTCTCCTGCCGTATTATAGACCTGGGACGGTAGCACACGCGTAGGCATGGTTGTGTGAACAATCAATTCATTCATATTCATCGCTAGGGGCCTCCTTTCGACAGTTATCGAATCGCCCTCGTGTGCCCGGGCGAGCGCGCCATCCCGATTGTGTGCAACGAGACGAACGAGGAGAATGTTTGTTGGACTATGGAAGCGGAATTAATTTTCTACCATATTAATTCCTCAGGCCACACAGCCTGGATCCCTGCCGGAGCCGAATCCGTCCAATGATTCAAGTTGTTGCTTCTATGGGAAGAAGACTTGGAGGTAGAGGTGCGTTAGTCTTGGCCTCTCCGGGGAACATACCTTGGAGATAATCAGCAGGAGTTATGGCCAGTCCGCTATCAACGGGCTTAGATTCCATGTTGTCACCACGGTACTGGTCATTATCTAGAAATTGATCCTATGCTCGCTAGGGCGTGAAAGCGGCGGTGGAGAAAGCGGGCGATCTGGATTTCTGGCGTGCCGGACCCACTAATATCAATATTTTCTACAGACTTCGCCCTGGAGCCTGAAGCGGCCGATCATCCGAGGCGAATAATTACACTTTACCAAAGAAGTGGAAAATATGGATGCGGTAGACGCTTCTCGACTTATCAACCAAGTCATATTCATTTCCTAGCTCAGGCGTCCGCGTAGCATTGACGGCAAGGTCAACCAGATTCGCAGTCTAGTTGATACCTACCTTTAGCGTTCCGGCTTCCACAATCCAATACAAACCTGTCTAGCGGGGATAGCTCAGTTGGGAGAGCGTTAGACTGAAGAAAAACTTCGGTTTACAGGACATCTAAAGGTCGCCGGTTCAATCCCGGCTCACCGCAACAGATTTTTTTTTCCCTACTCCCTTCCTTTTTCTTTTTGCCCACTCTTTTTCTTTTCCCTTTTCCACCTGGATCTCAAAAACGAAGACAAGGCGTCTCTCTGTGAACGCAAGAAGTATTGTTATGGTGCGAAACGTGCCCGTAGTGGGACGATGCGAACGTTGCTGTTTCCTGAGTTGGAACCAATGGTGTAAGGGCCAAATGGAACGGAAATATAAACTGCGACCGCGACAGAGCACCAACGATTATCCCACTTGTGAAGAGGACAAAGAACCTATGGAAGATATTCTCGAATCTATCTAGGCCTTGAAGATACGAGCGGACGTTTGCCACCTAACCTACCGAGCCCGAGTAGTCGCAAGTCACTACCGCTGCAAAGCGCAAAAGTTCTTCTCCGAAGGCCATCACTGTCATGATGAACCGCGTGTGTACACCTAGTCATGAGGCCGACAAAGACCACAGATATTTGAAGATGCCATCACTGACCTCGAGAATCTACCAAAAATAGGATTGCGTTTTCCAAGACGCGGGCGGGAAGATGGCAGATACATTCTAAATACCCATTGGCTCACGAAGGTGCGATTTGATGGTGAGGAGGGGCTTTGTTCCCATTCGCAACTAGTATCTCGCGCCTAAATTGAAGGAGATTGAGATTCTGAACATGCCTTCATAGAAGTGCTGTATAGAAGTCATTGCCCTATTCCCACTAACACAAGCCATGGATCAGAGGTTGGAGAAGTCAGAGGTCTTCGTTGCAAAAATGGGGTAGGCTGTGAGGAATATAAAAGATCGGCCCATATTACTACCAGGACTAGGCAGCAGGCACAATATCATCTAGGGATTATATCGTCTTATAAAATTCAACATTGACACAGGCTAAACCTTGGTTACAGGGGAGCCCGAGATAGGCAGTGTCACTTAGATCGAGCTTCAGAATCAGTTCAGATAACCTCAAGTGATGGCCCAGAATAACATAATATTCAATCAAGCAGTTTACCGAAGCGACACCCGGCAGGCTTCCTCTTGCGGCTCTTGTTTGCTCGTAGCCTGTAATACTCCGCCTGCTGTGCAAACTCGGGCAGTGTTGCTTTTCGTGCTGCCATAAGCATTCGACAAAGTCGGCTCCTCGAGAATCCCCCGTTCTGGTGCTGGAACTAGCGAATGCCTCACGTGTGTAGGTAAGTAGCGCAGCCCGAGTGCTTTAACTTGCTGCGACATGCTTTAGGTCACAGCCAGGCTGGCATAGACACCCAATATCGACCTCATCCGTCACACTCTCTTCACGCCGGCATTGAATTTGTTGTCCCCTGGTCGGCCTAGGGCTTCTGCATCTCAGTCACTCTGGTTTCCCCGCTCTCAAGCGATTTGACAAGGACCGTGCTTGGTTCACTTTTCTCCTTCGCACCTCGTTTAAATATCGTCCTCCACTCTTCCGCGCCTTTTATCAATCCCAATTCTCTGCTTCGTATCCAATCTCACTCTTGTCCTTTGATATCCATCCACCCCCTTTCTATTCAACCCCACAACTTGGCTGCCATGCCTGACCTGGGCCTGTACACGATCGGCTGGGTCTGCACCCTGGCTATCGCGCGAACAGCGGCGAAATTCATCCTTGACGAAGTGCATGGTGATCTCGGAGCCACCTTCCGAACGACACCAACTCATATCTCCTAGGGAGGGTGGGAGCCCACAATGTCATTGTATGCATTCTGCCGTCCGGGGAGTATGGCATTTCGACTGCATCAAGTTGCGCAACAAACATGCTCTGTACGTTTCCAAATATATGATTTGGATTGATTGTGGGGATTGGTGGTGGAGCCCCTACACCTGAGGACTGTCACTGTGATATTCGTCTTGGCGATATCGTTGTCAGCAGCCCATTCGGCGGTTGCTCGGGTGTGATGCAGTATGACTACAGGAGGGCCATTCAAGGCTGGCCTTTCCAGATGACCCTAGCTCTCAATAATCCTCCCCGATTCGTCAGATCAGCCATCAAAGCTCTTAAATCTGAATACATGGCCGGCCAGTACACTCTGCAGGACGAAATTGATAGAGTTCTTGAAAATAATCCAGCGGCCACAAAGGATTTTGAATGTCCAGACAGCTCTAGTGACTGACTTTTCAAGAGCCATGTTCTTCACCCTCATGAAGAATAGGTGGACTGTATAGACCACTGCGCCAACACCGAATCGAATATGAAGACATGAAAAAAGAGGCCTGAGTTTTGGGAAGGTAAGCCTAAAATCTTCTACAGCATTATCGCTTCTGCAAATCGGGTCATGAAGGATGCGAATGTATGAGATAAATTTGCCAGGGAGAAGAATGTTTTGTGCTTTGAGATGGAGGTGGCAGGGCTGATGAACATATTTCCTTTCCTTGTAATTTGGGGTATATCCAATTACTCTGACACTCATAAAAATGATGATTGGAAAGGGTATGCATCTTTGGTCTATGCTAAGGACCTTCTTTCTCGCATACCGCCCCAGAATGTCGAGGCTCAAGAAGATCTGAGCCAACTTCTTAACGGTCAGTAAAGTTCTCTCCGGATGATGGCGGGCTTTGATGTTAATCCTTCATTCTCTATTAGACATCAAGGGGCGTCTCAGAGAGAAGGACAAACAGAAGATCCTAACCTGGCTGACGCCAATTGACTACACTTCTTAATAAAATGACAATTTAAATTGAAGAGAGGGTGCAGCTGGGGAATGGTTTTTAAATTCACAGGAATACTGAACCTGGAAAGACGGAAATAACCAGACTCTCTTCTATCCTGGAATCCCTGGAGCAGGGAAGACAATTCTCTGCGCAGTGGTCATGAATGACCTTTTGGCTAGCTGTCATGACGATACAGGTGTGGCATACATCTATTTCGACTATAAGAAAAATGACGTGCAAAGGCGTGACGATCTTCTTGCAAGCTTTTTGAAACAATTGACGGCCCGAGATGTTAATTTGGTCAAAGAGCTTTATGACCACCACCAAGAAATGCAAACGAAGCCTGAGGTGCCAGAACTTTTGTGTACCCTCGAGCTCGTCATCCAGACATACAAACGGACTTTCATCATCCTTGATGCGTTGGATGAGTGCTAGACAACGGAAGGGGACTCTTTATTTGTTTCTAAGAGACCTCTTCGAGATTCAAAAGAGGTGCGGGATAAAGTTATTGGCGACGTCGAGGTTTGTAGTGGATATTGAAGAGCATTTCTAAGGTCGATCCAAGTTTGAGATTTGTGCACACCCTGCTGATATTGAGGTATTTCCGGCGGCGCGTGTCAAGTTTACGTCTGAATTTCCCTGATCGCTTGCTAGAAACTTTGCGGGCAACTTGGCGACGTTACTTTTTTGTATCCGAACGCAGCCAAGCCGGATCATCAACTTGAACTGCCAGTAAAGCAATAGGACGTAGTATTCTAAGAAATTTCGACGAGGGTGAGAGAGGACCTAAAGAGATGTAGAGTTATTATGGGGACCTTAAAGCTAAGGAAAGAGAGTGGGGACTGAAGGTCAAGAAGAGATGTTGGCAGAGATCCAAGTGAGGCCACCATGGACTCGTGTTTAAACCATGCAACAATTGATTATGCTCTATTCCTAGTCCACATGAACTCGAGGATAAGGCTGATAATCCTCCCGAGCTGCGCCTGCCGCGAAGTGGGATGCTGGATACGAAGCATAAGCGCGCTTGCAAAGCGTCAATTGGCTGGCATTACCTTCGCGCGATTCGAAGCGCCCTAGCGCTTAGCTTTGACCCACCTCGCCCTTCTATTTAAAGCTCTTTAGTTCAAACACGAACAGGAACACGAAGCTCAGCATCGCCTCACAACTGGCGGAAAATACGAGATCGGAGCTTGGCAGGGGCGAAAGGACTGGAACAAGCTTTTACTAGCAAAAAAAAAAAGAAGAAAACAAAAAAAGGAGCTAAGCGCGTTCGATATAAATCCGGACATCGCCTCCGTGCACTAGTTTGGAATGACTTTTTTTTTTTTTTTTTTTCATACTCCCAAAGTCATCTCGAACTTCCTAACGGCCATGTCTTCTCCGACCATCGAGATGGACCCACGCGGCGACTTGCTGCTCCGACTCAGGAACAATGACGCAGAACCCGTAACCTTTCTGACTTCGTCACTCACCCTGGCTCGTGCCTCGCCTGTCTTTGACCGAATGCTCTTTGGCGAATTCGCCGAAGCGAAACCCGCCGACTCCGAAGAGGAAGATTGGGCAGTTGAACTCCCAGATCAGAGGCCAGAGGCCATGAAGCTCTTCCTTAACGTTACACACGGGCATTTTCAAAAGGTACCCATGCGTGTCTCGATCGACGAGCTTTTCGATCTGACCGTGTTGACCAACTACTTCGATGCCACGAAGTGCCTTGCGCCGTGGGCCGAGAGGTGGATGGCTTTTATCGATATCAACGATGTCAAAAGCCATGAAGGGGGACTGATGGCAAAATTCCTTTGGATAGCGTGGGAGTTTGGCGGGACGGATGATTTCACCATTGTGTCCCGCCGGATGTTGATGGAGCTGGGGAGCACTGCGCTGGAAGAGTCGATTCGCGCTTTGAGCCAGCCGACGCCACCGGATATCATGGGTAAGCGACCAGATCGCCCCGAATCCCGAGAGCAGGGACGGGTCAAACTAACTCGTCGCCAGAGAGGATAGAGGCTATCCGAATTCAATCTTTCCAGGCTCTCCTGAATATTTTCCGCGAGATGGCTGATAACCTGATCGTCGTCGATGAGCGCGTGCGATGGTGCCGGCATCATACCTGGATGGGCCACCACAGATGCGAATCGATGATTCTCGGCTCCATGACATTTTGTCTTACGCGAGCTGGTCTGTGGCCCCTTCCTGAACCGCAAGACATAGATTATAGCCTGTTGGAATTGTACGAAAAGTTGACGACCCTCGTCATCCACGACATTGGAAAGGCGGACATGAGTAATCCTGAGGCCAACCACAAAGAATGCAATCCAAGACCGTACCTTTTGGAACACGTCCAGAAGGTGATGCGCGAGATGCCCAGTCCGGTTTCTGCATTCCACATCGAGCACATGGAGAAGCAGGCGAGGAGACTTTTTTCGATTGGCAATGTAAACCCTCCTTCCCCCGAACCGCAGAAAGAGCCACTTATTGGTGTGGACGAAACCGTCCCTTAAATAGGGCACAAGGGTTTTAAGTCGATGTAGATATGGTGCATCGTGTGGGACATGCTATGGTATTCAATAAAGGAGCAACCCCCCCCCCGGCCGAAAAAAAAAGCGCGGGCAATGTAGGAGCTAGGGTCTATAGAGTATATATATATACAAGCATTTTTGTCATTATATTCTTAAAAATAGTACCGATGCCGTGCGAAGTCTTTGTGTCCGATCATGCGCATTCTTCTACCCATCTACGGCAAACTCACCCTCCATTCTTCCTTTTCTACCGCTATAAAGCATAAAAGTTCTTCTCAAAAGACCATCACTATCAGGACAATGTCATTTTCCTCCTTCCACTTCCTAGCCAGCCTCACTCACTCTACTAACCTCAGAATATGAGTACTAAAATAAATTCTATAGATGACTGGAAAATTCACTTGGTTGTGGAGATTCTGCCGACAGTAGTGATATCCCTGGTTTGAGGGCTAATCACGTAGAGGCTGTGGCTGAAGAAGAAGATTTTCAAATATAGAAAGGAGTTGGTAGCGAGCAAGAAATGAACTTGGGCCGTCTAATATACGATAAGCACTGGTGGTTGGAGGTTTCCCAATAGTAATCTCAGCAGGAAGACGTTCTATTATTATTCTATATCAATTAAGAACTGATTGATCTTGGATTTTGTAAAGTGCCTGGAGTCGACTTCATGTTCAAAGAGGATATACAAATGCTCTCCGGGATGATTCGTCTCCGGTAGGAAGAAGAAAACCCATGCTGCGAGAAGTAAATTGCATGCTCCAGAGATGAAGCCGATATATCCCTGGAGGGCCCCCTGGTCCGGGTTGATAAGGTAAGGGAAGGTAATCTGCCCGATGATTACGATTATGAATTGGATTGTACTGGCGAAGGCGATGGTCCGAGATCGAAGTCGTGCGCTCGACACCTCTCCCATGATGACGGTCGCGAAGGGACAAAGGACAAGTCCGTTTAGGAAGTACCACGCCACAAGGAGACATTCTTGACCCCATACAAGGCCCGTCCGCTCCCAATAGCTAGGCACGACCTGCAACACACCGACTAAGACAAGATTGACGGTGGACACCACTTGACTTAGGAAAAAGATCCGCCGGCGGTTGAACTTGGCCAGAAATGCCAGGCGGGTGTGCTGCAGGGAACATTAGCAAAATGCGCACCAATTGGATCAAATGGAGTTTATTTTCGCAAGGATTCATGCGCAGTTGCGCATCAACCCTTTCGAGTGATAGAGCCCGAGTGCTGGCATCTTTTTCTTTTGCCCCCAATAATTTGCGATAATAGAGCATGTGTAAGTCCGCGGAACGCGCGCGTCTTTCGCAATCCGAAAACGGCTTCATAGGTGTTTGTGAGATCCGGGGGCTGATAATGCTGATAATACTAAAGCCCGTCCCTGCGTTCCCGCGTTCCTGCGTCCGATGGGCAAGCCGCTTATCTTGTACGACTTCGCGGGGGTGTTTGTTAGTGGACGATTGTAAAGTATTTAGTAGAAGCATGGAATGCGCCCGCAGCGCGACACTCTTTCCGACGCGGCGCAGGACTACTTCTTGCCCGGACGGAGCGGTCTCGGCCGTTATCTACCTCGAACAAACCGGCACTTGTTGCACAAGCGGCACAAGGTGCAAAATTCGACGAGGAAACCGATACCCTTATCGTTGGATCGGGCGCCGGTGCACTCGCAGCAAACCTGAGATCGGCAAAGCTCGGTCTTCGGTCGACTTACCTCGCCACTGGCTGCGTTTACGCATCACGATGCGACCAGAAGAATGCTACCACTCATCGCTAGAACTTTAGTCGGCCAAAAGCCGATGGTTTTTGTTGATAGAGCAGGAGTCTGACTTTTGTCGTTGGAAAATTTAATTTCAATACCAAAACGATACCCCGAACAATGTTTGCTCACTTTCTATCAATTTTATAGCCTCCAACGCACAGACGTTGAAAGGTCCTCTTCGGATCATACTTTACCGAGATATCACGCAGTTTGGTCCAATTTTCCTTTCCATAACTTGCAATGACATTATCATTGGGCCCTGCATTGTTCGTCCAGACCTGAGGCATGAGTACGCCTCTCCTTTTAGCCTCTTCTCGAAGCCGAGCGATGCACCGTTCTCCAGCACCCAACATGAACTCGTCATCCTTTTCATGAAGCCAGGCATTATCGAGGAAAATGACTAGTCAAACGTCTTGTTAGCGCATATGCTGCCCGCTAAAATACGTGTGAAGGGCTGTAGATGAGTGTTCCACTTACTGCTCTGCTCTTCTTCAGCCTAGCTAGGAGCAGTTCCACCGCGCTTGTTGGACATACGCATAGTTATAGCGGAGATAGGCGACATGTTCAAACATGCGACGGCCTGTGTAGTCTTGTCTGATGCCTCGTATTCTTCATAGAAAATATGAACGGCTCGTTCGTAGAATTCAATATTGGCTTTCACAGTTAAGCACAGCATTGACGACCTTATGACATGTTGAGAGAAATTCATGTGGATCGAGGTGAGTATATCCTGCTCTCCTCATTCGCACTAGGGGGGTCGTCATGCACAGCCAGTTGCGAAGGCGAACAGTTCCCAGCCTCCGCGGATTTTGTATTCA
Organism: Scedosporium minutisporum; assembly: GCA_034774675.1. Classification (NCBI taxonomy): domain Eukaryota; kingdom Fungi; phylum Ascomycota; class Sordariomycetes; order Microascales; family Microascaceae; genus Scedosporium; species Scedosporium minutisporum. Next base: position 12,465 of record SJVG01000462.1, read on the forward strand.
AAGCAAAGAAGCAGTCGAAGGCCTTCGGGTGGCCGTTGTCAGGGACTGCCCTGTCCGCCAACACTATACTCTGGAGGTATTTGTGCGGTCCAAACTTACCCCAGCCCGAGAGGGACTCGACACCGGGATCTTCGACGATGCTCTCCATCTGGAATTTGAAGTACGCCCGCTGTTGAGCTTGGCTAGTCTCCAGAGGCCCAGCAGAGAACTGGAAATATAGATTGGACCTATAGATGTGAAATCGAATGCTTCACATTCCACTTTAGTTAACTCAACACGAGATGTAGAGCTAAGCTAGCCTAAAGGGATTCAAGTGGCTGGGGGTGCAGTTGTTTACTATCTAGCTTTACAGCCTAGGGAAAGAGCGCTTACATATGACCAGCATTTTTTCTACCTATAACAGGTGAGGTTTCCAGCTCGAGATTGTAGTGTGATATGAGTTCCCGTTGATCGTCTTCAATACACACTCAACAGTCAAATGGGTTGAGGTACAATAAGACATGAGAGAGGTGCTCTGGGAGAAGTAAGAGGTTTATAGCATTGCCGGCAGGACTGTTCAACTAACTCGGTCGGCTCTGCCCAGACAGAAATACTTGAAAGGACTTTGAGAAGGGAGCTCTATTAGTTTGAGGGGTGCTCAACATCCCCGTCATGACCAGTCGTCGCTCTCGTTGTCTGGAAAGCACGTTCGATCCCACCCTCGACTCACGATCACCCAATCCAAACTCGTGATAGAAGCAGTGATAAGAAAGCGCCCTCCAGTGGGTTTGCTGTCCTGTACCTATCACGATGTTGTGAGCACTAGTGACATTGGCGCAGAATGGTCAACTGTAGCGTTCCGGCACAGAGTCCTTAGTACGGCTTCCCTGCTTTGCTCGAGTCCGTATTCCGACAACCCATTCCTTGATCTTTCCTCTCAAACCCGAAAGGCGATGTTCTACATGAGGTTTGTTTTCAGATCCTCCGAATAAGAGCACCTCTCGGCTAGGACGGGGTGAGGGGGGATCGGAAGGAGGGGAGGCGCGAGAGTGGGTGCGAGCTGCGAAAAAGGCATTGAACTGCGCATCGATATCGATATCGCTACTTGTACGCGACGGAGAGTAGATGGTTTTCCGCGGTCGCCTCCGGCGGCGATTCGGTCCCTTTGGAGTGGATTCCTCCGAGTCAGATTCGGCTAATATGTTGAGTCTCCTACCGTTATATATAGCTTCGATGCTTGCACAACGCGTTGTATCAGTGGGATCGTACTCGGGGTGTTGTGGCCCGTGATACCCTCGATAATCATGTAACGGGTCGGGGTCTGGAGGGCCTTTCCCCTTGCTTGCATCGTATTGGGACAGTAGCTCTAAAACTTGTTGGCATGGGGCGTGGCGGCTTTTGGGTCTGCCCTCTAGGATACTAAGCATGTCGCTCCGCGTCATGACATCCGCCTGCAATGCGGAAACTAGCTCAGGAGAGGGAGGGTTGTCCACAAACCTGGCCGAGAGGTATTCGACGAGGCTGCAGCAGGCAGCCACCGTGAGGAAGTTGTCCGTGGGTTTGGAACGGGATAAGGTGCTGGCCCAATGGTGGTCGCCCGATTTCCAGAATCGGTTAATGTACGTGACTCCCATGTTGCCCTTCTTAGACGTGAGGCTGGTGGCAGCTTGATCAAGCTCGTCGAGATAGCGAAAGTGGAGGCTTGTGTTAGTCCCAGCAAAGTGGCGCGATTCATTTATGCAGAGGCTGATAAACTTTCCGAATAGTGTTGGATGCAGCTTATCCTCCGGTAATGCCTTTAGGTGGACCAAGTATGCTCTGAAGAGGCCCTCGTGGGGGTCGAACCCACTATCGCAGGCGGCTTCTATCCGGTCCCAGACCGAAGAGGACAGGAGGAAATCCTTTACTGTTCGGTGCAGATAATCCACTTTCGAAGCTGCAAGGAGGTATCCGTCATCCACTGAGAGGTCACTGGCGGATATGTGGCGTGGGGGGGGTTGAATCGGATATTAATATTGCCATAGATTCGACTACCGATCCCTGTCCATTCCGTGGAGGACCAGGTTTAGTCCAGGCGTAGTCCGACGGTAGAGTGTCGGGAAGGAGGACATCCACTTCGAGCAGCCCACGGCACCGGCTTACCAGGCGACGTCTCATCCTGACAGCATTGTACCACAGCTCCCGAGTCTCTAGAGGGACGACATCTCGCTCTAGGGCCCAATTAACATTGTCATCATCGGCGATAGAGAGAACCAGCAGAGACGGCTTCTCCGCTGCGGCATGCACGATGCGAAAAATGTGAGCAGCGTCTCGAAAGTGCTGGCCCTCCATTCCGTGGAGCATCTTGCTAAACAGCTCATCCAGCTCGTCCGGGAGCTTGTCAAGCCTCATCTGGAGCTCCGATGGACGGTCGCCCTGCGCTAGCCCTTCCAGCAATGAGGTGATAACAAGAACGACCCAAAGAAAGACTCCGGACGCTTTTGTGACGATGCTTTGGATCAGATTCTCGGCGTATTTCGGATCGTAAGTGGCGATTTCGCAAAATGCTGGATTCGCCGATAGTGATTCCCTCGCGTAATGGGCAATGTCGCGTGCTGTCTGATGCTGCAGCATGAGATTCGGTAGCCTCTTGAAAGCGTCTTCAAACTCCATCCACGGCCGGCTTGAAACGCAAACTTTGATGTTTTGATATGACGCGAGGCGTCGTAGGAGGGCAATGAGCTTCGATGGTTCGCCGGAAAATTCGTCCAAGCCGTCGATGAAAAAGGCATATTTGACGGGGGATTCGGTGTGCTCTTCGACGAGAAACCGAAATGCCTGGACCAATTGCTCCCAAGACAAAACGAGGCGAGAATGCTCCCCACGGCCATGCCTCAAATCAAATGGCTCCTGCTTGAGGGACAGGGTGAATGCACTCCACTTGCTATGTAGAGACTCCTTCGGACCGATGGTTAGTCTCTTTGATAGGGCTTGGTAGAGAAGAGTTCGTAGCAGGCCCTCTTGAGACACTTGCAACTCCGTCCCGGAACACCAAAAGAAGAAGTTGGCAGTCACCACTGGCACATTTCCGCCCCATTCCGCCAACAGACGTTCGGTACGAGGGTCCTGGCACAGCTTCTTCACGAGGGTGGACTTGCCGGATCCAGCTTTCCCGGTAACCCAGTAAATGCTCGCACCGTCGCCGTCGACAAGCCATTTTCTAAGGCTGCTCCACGTCCGCTCGCCGTCCGTGGGCGCGCCGTTACAGTCGGAGAAAACCCATTCAAAGGTGTCGTCAAAAGCACAGGGGATCCTCCTCTGGCGCTCGGCGATCTCATCAAATTCCAGGTTCTCTAGAAGCGACGTCTTCAGAGTTTGCACAACGGGCGAGTCATCCCAGCTCCTCAACCCATCCCACTTTTCCTTGCTCAGACTGCGGAGCACGAGATGTTGGCTTGATTGCACGGCGGTCAAGAGTCGTGCGTGCAGATTCTCCATGTCGGACCGCTGTTGGGCAACCCATTCGCGAATGGTAAGCGCTTCGTCCCAGGCCAGCTTCGAAGAATACGTGGATTGGGCAGGAAGATCAACCAACTCCTGTCTTGGCGGGATTTAGTTCATGTCTCATTTTCCAAAGACGACACAAAGTGAAATGAGAAAGGAAGGAGAGGGAGCTCAATGTAACAGTATATTCCGTCGCAGAGACAACTCACTGGGTATTGACTAGGATAGTGGTTACGAGACTATCTCTGAACTTCAAAAGTCGGGCATGATGTTTCTTTATGTCGTTGCGTCCCATCATCGCTCTCAACACTCTTGCGAGCGCATCTGCCTTGCCAGCTTTTTACTCTTCGACACATGGTCCAGCTTCTCGATCAAGTCGTGCGCAACGTCATTCGACTGCGTGCAGATGCTAAGTATCTCGTTTTCGAGGGAGTTGGACCCGCGACGTTCTTTGCGTCGCTCAACAGCGTCGATAAGGATCCCGTTCAAGGACTGGAGCTGGGTTGCCTCTTGCCGCAGGGGCGCGAACTCGTCAAGGTCCAACTTGGCCGAGTCTGACAGCTCCTTCACCTGCGAAAGGAAACGCACCCCAAAGTCGACGATTTGAATCGCGCTACTTGCGACGCCGAGCGACGTTATCGGATCCATTTCGATGATTCGTGTGGTGCTAACTCTGCCGTAATATTGCTCCTGCTTCTGGTAGCCTTCGGGCGAGAGTGCATAGGCACAATGCGAATAAAGGGAGAAGAATGAGCGCTGGGGCTGATGGGAAGCTGACCGAGAAAGAAAAGGAGTAATTGGGGCGCAGCTCCAAGCCTGCCCAGCAGCAAAGGCTTCGTACATGCACGACTTGGAAGACCATGTCACTCAGCTTGAATGGGATTCATCCAATGACAATGCCGGGATTATTCAAGGATTGGTAAAATGAAGCCTAACGGAGAAGTAGGGCTTGCACTTTGGCGATGCCTAGACGCCTCGGGAGGAGCCTATCGGATATGTGGGTTGAGATCTAGTCAATGCACATCTTGAGAATCGACAATAAAAAGGGCCACGATACTTCTCGATGACTTGCTAAATATAAACTATCTTGAGCAATGGTTACCGACATTCCAGTCCCGTAATGGAAACCTCCAACCACCAGTGCTTATCGTATGTTAGACAGAGCAAGACCATTTATTGATCTATTTTTAACTAGCAGATTTCTTTCCTTTCTGAAAATCATCATCTTCAGCCACAGTCTCTGCATGATTAGCCCCCGCCAGGAATATCACTGCTGTCGACGGAATCGCCATGACAGAACAGAGCTTACAGTCATCTATTGATCTCTATTATTCCGAGGTTGGTAGGGCGAATGAGCCCGGCTAGGAAGTGGAAGGGGGAAATGACATTGTCATGATAGTGATGGTCTTCTGAGAAGAACTTTACACTTTGCAGCGGCGCTAATTTGGTTAGCCATTTCAGCAGCTGCGAAGTTGGCAACAGAGTCTTTATGACTTAGTAGTGTAAATACATAGATGAGAGCAAGATTGCTCAGGCACAATATATATCGAACATAGCGAACATAGAGAGCATATTGGGGCGTCAGTGGTATTCAAAGATGCGCTGCGAGGGCAAGATCTTAGTATTACAGAATCTAGAGGTTCAAGCTTGATGGCGAGTGGCTAGCTCGGCCTTCCTTTATGCCTATGGTTTTAATATTTACCTTCTACTAGTTTGGAAAGAATCGTATTTGACGTGAATGAGTATGAGGACATGGTGGAGCTATTTATTTACCTAGCTTTGTTTAGCAGATATATTCTACCCATGCCGGCCATGATAGCAAGAATGCGCCGTGAACCGACAATGAAACCTATATTCTATCGAATCTAATGTACACTATAATCACGCGTCCCTTCTATCATCAGTGTCCTCAGTGTCCTCAGTTCGCCGAGCAAAAGCGTCGCCTCAATGAGTGACCAGCACCCGAGGCATCCAACGCGTTTAGTTGCTCCTCCAACTCATCCAGTCGTTGTGCAATGGCTAGAGTCATGCCGTCTGATTACTTCCTGTTAGCAGCAGAATATTATGTTGAATTCTTTAACCAGCGAAACAAACCTTCGGCATGCCAGAGAATGTGGCAGTGGATTGCCCACACTCCAGGGTTGTCCGCGCGGATACGCAAAACGACGTGGGAGTAGCCCGGGACGGTTATGGTGTCCCGCCGTACTGGGTTCTCGAGGTTCCAGATCGTACGACCGTCACCGTAGTCCTTGTTTCCCCAACCAACTACTTGGAAATTTTGGCCTGAGGCGATGTCACATTAGTACTCCGTGGGGTTCCAACGATGATCAGGAACAAAGTATTCATACCACTAAGAAATGGGTAATTAGCTGGCTGTTACTCATGAATAGATAGTGCTGGACGGCTTGACTTACTGTAAGTGGAATGGATGCATCATCATGTTTCGCGAGTTCACAACGATTTGAGCCCCCTTGTCTGCATCTTGGGACACGAGTATCACTTGATCTAAGCCAAAGTCACCATTACGAGGCCCCGAATTCACGTCTTGAGTCGACGAAAATTGCTCCGTAACATTCCAGAGAGTTGCATCGTCCTCAAGTGGCTTATGAGCCGTCTGAGTGAGGGGAAAAGAGAGTTAGTTGAGGAAAGGAAGAGTAGTGGATGCTTTTGATCCTAGAGAAATGATTTACCTGGTTGATGACTGTTTGAATCCTATTGTTGATGGTATGTCGTTCGAACGAAAAGTAATGAAAGTTTCTCTCGCCCACCTCGTAAGCCGTTGCCTGTCTGACGGGCCTGGCAATGTCAAAAGGTAAATCGTCACACTCCTCACCCCAGGGTTCGTCGCCAAAAACGGCGTTGGACTTGCTGTCCAGATCCCAGGGTGAACCGATGACGCCGGCATCTACATCTACGTCGTCGTACGATAAGATTCCTACGGCTTCATAGTTGACACTGGCTAACCCCGTGGAGGCAGCCCTTGGTAAGTGAAAGCAAGATTTGGCGGCGGTGGCGCGTAGGAGGTAACTGCCGGCGGTCTGGTTTGCGGAGATGAGGATCGAGTACTTCTGGCCGGGAGTTACAAAAACTCGAGTCGTCGCAATGGGCTCGACTTCTGTTCCGTCTATCTCGACGATCTCGAGGGTATGGTTGTCGATTGTGACCCAAAACGGCGTGGAGGTACTGTGGCTAATGAGTCTAAAGCGCGTCTGGTCACCAGTTCGGACGCGAGTGGTGTAGAGCGAGCCGGCTGCACAATGCGAAGAGGCATCGGCGGTCAGGCTACTAGGGTCCGCACTTGGAGGAGTGGAGCAGTTGGAGACGTGGACTCCGTTCATGAGGATGTTATCTGGGGGAGGTTCCATGCCCGCCATCATTGGGCTCCAGGGGTGCTCAGGGCCCAGATATAGAGCGCTCAACTACCCAGAGGATTAGAATTACGAGTACAGCCACGGTGGTAATTAAAGAGGGCAAGGAGTAGAAGGATACCATTTCCGCATCCTCGTGGAAGTGATCACCAAACATAATGATCTTTTCGTCGTCGTAATGCGGGACCTTCTCATCTGGATCATGGATAATCTGGAACGCAGTTAATGAAATGATATTCAGAATCACAACATCTCCGGGCGAGAGAGGGAATGGCTTCGGGGATTCTGTACCAGAGGTCCGTAAAGTCCGTTGGTATATTGGACAGACACATGAGAATGATACCAAAATGATCCGCGTTGGCCTGTCACGTTGAACTCGTAGGTGAAGGTCTCGCCAGGAGGTATGCCGCATTGCGTCACGCCATGAACACCATCCATCCAATTCGAATTCCTCTGGTCAATCCCATGCCAATGAATCGTAGTACTCTCTTCGGGCATCCGATTGTTGACGGTAATGCGAAGGATGTCGCCCGTATTCGCCTCGATAAGAGGACCCGGGGACTGGCCGTTGACGAGGATCATCGGCTTCTCGATGCCATCAGGGGCGGCAAGCTCGCGGGTAACATTGAATACATATTCGCGCGTCTTAGGCACGCGAGAGATAATGAAGCCCGTGTCCAGCTCCAGTTCGGCGGAATTGACGATGGAGTCCGCGCTGCTCCCAGGCTCTGGGGTCCGCGTCGGTTGACGAAAGAAATGAGAAAGAAGGATTCCGGCGAGGATGAGGAGGATGATGCAGCAAAGCCCCAATGATACGCGCCAGGCGTATCGTCTTTTCTTCCCGTCCCGGTGATCATCTCCCAGCTCCTTCTCCTTAGCTTCGACGTCGGCGAGGGGATCCTCGGAATCTAGACTATATCGGTCCGGCGTCCCGCCATCGAGCTGCAGCATGGGAAATGCCTCGTCATTTTCGTCGTCACGCCGGCCGTCACCGAAGCCAGACTTTAAATTCATCCTCGTAGTGCATGTGGGCTGCGCGGGAACGCCTAATGGAAATTTGGAAGGCAGAAAGGCGCGACGCGGAAGAAGAGGAAATGGAGCAAAGTGGCAGAAGAAATTATGGGCTGATTATAATGGCTTAGCCCTTCCACGTTGCATTGAGCATGTTTCGGTTCGGGTGGCGATCTCATATTTTTGATGCTGAAAGCGCCACACACGGACACTAAAATTAATTTAAGAAAGTCGCCGACCAAACCGAACCGATCAGAGACTTCTGCTCCCCGATGAGAGCATGCACATACGTACACGTTTTAGAATCGGCAAAATGGGTCACTTCTTCTTCAGTTGTTCATCAAGGTACCTTACATTGTGTGTGAGTGTCATGGCCGAATTTGGTCGACGGGCGCCTCCAGTGGCCTGCGATTGGAGACAGAGGAGTCTTGGGCGTTTCAGGACAACCTCTCAAATGATGCATTGGGGCAGTTGTTTGGAGACTGGCTGGATGTAGTGGCGTGGTTCCTGGCCATGGCTGGCCGGCTTGGCCACTGGCTGCCAGCTGGAGGGTCTCCGTCTCGTGGATCTCTCAATTCTGTCAACGGATCAATTGATGGTGGCTAGATTACGTGCAGTCGAGCAGTCGCTGAAAACCGCCAATGATGAGAGCGAGTCTCACCAGCGTCAACTGGGCAGCTGGCCTGCCTGGTCAGCTCGAGAATTGTGCTGACTACCTTAGTATCCTGGAGATAATTGATCCGTCAGTACATGGAGTGTCCCTTGTCTAGTGAGAGTACCAACTCTAGAGTATCAACGACTTTCTTCACTGGAGTGGGTGTACTTGTAGAGGGTCCTGACTCTTGAATCGACCTTCCATTCATCCTGGCGAGGCGAGATGATAATCGCTCGCTGGAGGCCTTGCCTATGGCGTCGTCCCTGGTGTTCTTGCTGTCAATTCATGCATGAACCTATTTTCGTGGTGACATCGATGAGATTGGAGAATTGGCGCCGCTTGGATTGAGATTGCCCCACCCTCCAAGAAGCTTGGCTGCCGATTCCGATTCTCCAAGCTTAGCTTTTGGTAAGGAGCTACTGAAGGAAGCAAGATTCGGGAGCTGAAGAGCTGAACCAAGCTCGAGCTGTGCGCCTCATTGGTTGATCCCCCTCACCATCCACGTACGCAGTTCAAGGAAGGTGAGATTGAGTGCGGGGTCCCTCGCCTCGAAATCAATTCTCGTGTTTATTGCTCTGCCTTAAAAGGTACGATCGACGCATTGCACGATTGGTTTGGTCCGAGAGACACTAAATCTATCATCACGAACCTCAAATTTGATTGATTTCCCCCTCCAGATCCTCGGCCCTTTCACATATCCCACATCCACATCCCACCCACATTCACAATGTCCGAAGTTCAGGGCCTTGCGAACCGCCTCGGCGGGATGAATCCATTCGCCAAAAGCAAAAGGCAACGCGATGAAGATGATGCCGGCGATAATATGGACATTCACGCTGTGGCCGGCGGCGGTCACTCAGCTCGCGTTATTGACGCCAAAAAGAGTTCTCTCCGCGTTAGCAATGCCTTGAAGTCCTTCATCGTGAAGGAAAATATTCTCCGTGAAGAACAAGTGGGATTCGACTCCGAGGAGCATACGCCGGCTCTCGTGTCCCTCCTTACCAAGTCCCACATCAGTGTCCCTTCCTCGGTCACTGATCCGTCATTCGCGCTACCGGATTATTTCGTTAGCTCTAGCCACAACACCTATCTCATGGCCCATCAGCTCTACGGCTCTTCAAATGTTGACGCCTACAAGACTGCCCTCCGGGCTGGTTCGCGATGCGTTGAGATTGATGCTTGGGATAACGATAATAACGAGGACGAGCCTAAGGTTACTCATGGCTTTACTCTCGTCTCTCATATCCCTTTCCGTACCGTTTGTGAGGCGATTCGCGACATTGTTGATGAAGAGGCTGCCGAAACCGAACAGACGGGCGGCCCACCCGCTCCCCCCATTCTAATCTCACTGGAAAACCACTGCAATGCACATGGTCAGAAGAGGCTCGTCAAAATTTTGAACGAGGTCCTTGAGCATCGCCTCTTGAAAGCCCCAATCGAGAGGGGCAGCGACGGTGCAGATTACGATCCTGCTCAGCACATCCGCTTGAGGGACTTGCAATCCAAAGTAGCCGTCATCGTTGAGCACCACCTTCCGGACGAAGCCGCTGACAGTTCGTCGTCGTCGAGTGAGAGCAGCGATAGCTCCAGTGATGAGGAGGATAAGGCTCGCGACGAGTACAAGAAGAAAAAGAAGTCTAGCGGCTCGACCGTCATCATCCCAGAGCTCCAAGCTCTAGGTGTTTACGCTCAGTCTGTGAAACCGGGAAACAACTCGTGGTTCGACCCTGGAGAGCTCATCAATGGCCCCCATCATCACCTCATCAATGTCTCCGAATCCGGTCTCCGGCAGCACCTGCCCGCGGGGAATGCGAAAATCTCCACGCACAATTCAAAGCATCTCATGCGCGTCTACCCCAAAGGTACTCGAATTGCGTCTAACAATCTCAAGCCAGTTCCATTTTGGGGAGTCGGCGCTCAGATCTGCGCCATGAACTGGCAGCGCTTCGATGCCAGCATGCAGATCAACGAAGCTCTATTTAGCGGCACCTCTGGCTATGTGCTGAAGCCGGCCAGCCTCCGCGAAGGGGGTAGCGGCCTTGCCACTACTGGCAGGAAGAAAAAACTTAGGCTTCATGTTGCCGGAGCCACCGACGTACCAAATCCCGCCAAGAACAAGGAGGACGCCAATGAGCTGCGTCCTTATGTCACTTGCGTTCTCGTGCACCCCGATGACCACAAGAACGAGCCACCCAAGCGCAAGACGTCTCCGTATAAGCAGCGGAAGCTTGACTTCTTCCATCGGGGCGATAATCCACCCCCAACCGAACCCGTGTGGGATGAGGTGCTCGAATGGGAGTATAATGATAGTGAGCTCGTGTTTTTGAGGATGCTCGTGAAGAACGACAAGAGCTTTGCGAAGAATCCCATTTTGGGCGTCGCCGCTCTCAGGCTGTTGTATCTTGTTCCGGGCTGGAGTTTCGTGGGCATGTTGGATTTGAAGGGGAGGGAGACGCCGTGTAGCGTGCTGGTCAGGTTTGAGGTTGAGGATGCTTAAGCGCGTGTTCACACACTTGGGCTAAGCCAAAAAAAAAAAAAATTTTCTGATTTTTTCTCTTTCTTCTCTCTCTCTCTCTCTTTTTTTTTTTCTTTTATACCTTTGCCCCGTTGAGTCTGTAGGTCTGCAGGCATATTCTCATGGGAGTAAATTGATATCTCTATGCGGCTTGATTCAAGTCGTTTGTTTCTGCTCAATGTATAATTTCGATGTGCTTTAACTTGCTCCCTAATTCATGTCAAGGACCTGCTCTGTCTTATTCATATAGGCAAACTCTATAAGGAGTTTTGACAGGAATTCCTAGGCGCCCCCATAACCAGACCATACAGTATGGCTGGCCCTGCCTCAGAAATACTTAATCTCCAGTAACACACATCTCAAGTCGGATGGGTGATAGGTTTGGTCATCGTATCTTGTTTAGAATTGTCCCAAAGCTCCTCGGGAGATATAGAAGGCGGTTCGATGTATCCTCGTTCGATAAGCTAGATACGGAGATACGAAGTAGATTGTTTCGAATTCACTCGGAATGGGGCGGCTCCATTGAGAGGACATAGTTCCCCCGCAGCGTGGCGGGGATGTCCAGTTCGGTAACAACGGAAGTAGAATTCGCGCACCAAGTCTCTGGCGGCTACGACTCTGCGAGCAAATAATTTTCCCTCTCGTCTCGCTTGCCGCCCTCCCAGCCTGTGTTTTTTTCCCTCATTTTCTCGCGTCTTTCCCTTCTCCATCTCGGCGTCTTTTAGACCCGCCCTATCACATCCGCAGCAGTCTATCAACGACTACCCGTCCCCCCAAACGAAAATCCAGACAAAAGCGACAACCAAATTTGTCTGGACTGTGGGCACACGGCACGAAAGATGCCAAGCCGAGCTGCCAATAGGGGACTCCCTGCAGCTCGGGGGCTTCTTTCGAGCCATGAAGTCCCGGCCTGGTATGCGCATAATGACTATATTCTGACCGGTTATCGTCCCGTGACACTCTCCACGAGGCTCTGCCTAGAGAGCCTTGGGTATCTCCACAACGAGACTGTCAACATCTACTCTCATTTGTTGCCTGCGTGCGCAGCATTTTTCGGCAATTTTTTCTTCTACCTCTATTTCTCGTCTTCTTACCCGACCGCGCCATGGGCTGACCAACTCGTATTTCACATTTACATCACAACGACTGTTCTCTGCTTCAGCATATCATCTGCGTACCATACCATGCTCTGTCATTCGCAGTCATGCGCCGATCTCTGGGGTCGTCTCGACTATGTCGCGATTGTCTTCCAGATTCTCGGCTCTTTTATATCCGGAATCTATATCGGCTTCTATTGCGAGCCTTTCCTGCAAAAGTTGTACTGGGCTATGGTTAGATTCTTCCCTCTCCCTCTCCTTTATCGATTCCTTCTTGTACCTTCATCCTCTAACCATATAATGTGTAGATCGCCACGTTAGGTCTCTTAACCGGCATCGTAGTTGCAAGCTCGTGGTTGCAAAGCAAAGAGTGGAGAGTCCTCCGACTCTCTACCTTCGTAGCCACGGGTTTCTCTGCGTTTGCGCCCATAGTTCATGCCGCCAGCATGTTCCCTTACGATCAGCTTGACAAGCAGGCTGGTTTGAGATTCTATTATCTGGAGGGTATTGTAATGCTAATCGGTGTTACGTTTTATGCTGTATGATTTCCCAAGCACCCGCATTCCTGGTAATAAGTGGAGAACTGCCTGCTAATAGGAGTAATTCCATCGCATAGACGCATTTCCCAGAGTCATGGTGGCCCCGAAAGTTTGATCTCTGGGGAGCCTCTCACCAGATCTTCCATTCTTTCGTAGTTCTTGGGGTTTTGATTCACCTCTACGGTATTACGGACGCTTACAATTGGAATTACTATAACCCGCGATGTACGAATCGATAGGAGCAATTTGAAGTTTTTAGCGAAGCTATAAGGGTTCACTTGCGAGTTATTATGGCGTATTAGGGAGTTATGAGAGAGGCTGGCGGGATTCAATGCTTGATATTATGGTTGTCCATTTCTGAGGTCTGGGTAGACCCCTAAGAATAAGGTGGTACATTGTCCCAAACAAGCCCTGGGGGAAGCAAATAATATGGCCTCACCTAAAAGGACCGAACCCTTAATCTATGAACATGTTATCCTCCCTCCGCCAATCCGGAGCGCACATGCTCGTTATGATGGTGACAAGCAATGCGTATATGAAACCATTCCAACCATGATGCTGAGATGGCACGGCCAAAGTTACAGAGCGGAAATGTATGTAATCTTTGCTTTTTCCCATCGGACACTGTTGCGCCGCCCTCATATATCACAGGCACCAATAGCAGACGATGCCGCATTTCATCCCGTCCGTTCTGGCCCGCAAATCTACCTTTCCGGGAATGCGGCTCCGGGAAATAGCAAAGCCGACAGGGGTCAGAGATGAGGTCCAGTGGCGAGAGCGGGAAAATAGTGGTTCCTTGCCTATTGAAGATCCATGGATATAGCAATACCGAATTACCGATTGAAGCGAATTTTCGGACTAAGATGGCAAGCTTATCCTGGAGGAGGAAACACTGAAAGGAAGCTTCCCTTATAAGCGAGGTTGGTCCCCAACTGATGGTGTCACCCACTACCTCTTCCCTGCAGACCCTCCTCACCTTCTTCAGGATTTCAATTAAGCCGTATTGTTACTATTTTTTCGCTCCTTATACGAAACTTAGTTTGCCATGAAGGTTGCTACCATCCTTTCTGCCCTCGCCGCCACGGCCTCCGGCAAGATTCTCTTTGCCGGCGTTGCTGAGTCGAGCGGTGAATTTGGTCTTTGGAGCCCTGATTCCACTCCTGGTACCGGCTTGCCTGGAACCTTTGGCAAAGAGTACGCTTTCATTGATGAGAAGGCGGTCGACGTCTTTGTCGATGAGCACAAGGTGGGCGGTTAGCCTAACGTCCGTGATAGATTCAACGTGCTGATGAACCCGGCGTAGGTCAACCTCTTCCGAGTGGCTTTTGCTTTGGAGCGGATGTGCCCTCTTGAATATGGCCTCGGAGCCAAGTTTGATGAGACGGTATGTTCGACTTGACTTGCCTTGAAAAGTTATTCAGTCTCATTAATAGCTCGCTGCAGCACTTTGGCCATTATAAAGATGCCATTGACTATATTACAGTCACTAAGGGCGCTTGTACGTCCTATCTTATCCCCCCTGACCCATAACGCCTACTTCCGGACAGAATCTAACGGGCTATTCCAGATGCAATCCTCGACCCCCACAATTACATGCGCTACAACGATCCCTCCCAACAGCCCATGACTGGTAGCGTCATCGGAAACACGACCGACACAAAAGCAGCCACCACCAAACAGTTTGCCGAGTTCTGGACCGAGCTCGCCAGCCGATTCAAGGACAACGAGCGCGTCATGTTCGGCATCATGAACGAGCCCCACGACATGCCCACCAAGCTCGTCTTCGACAACAACCAAGCCGCCGTCGACGCCATCCGCGCCGCGGGAGCCAAGAACCTCATTCTAGTCCCCGGCGCCCAGTGGTCCGGTGGTCACAGCTGGACCGAGAACTGGGGAGGCGATCTCCTTCCTAACTCGGACTTCATGCATAAGATTAACGACCCGGGGAACAATTTCGTCCTGGATGTCCATGAGTACCTCGACGAAGATTACTCCGGCACGCACACCGAGTGCGTCAACAGCTACCCCGAACACCTTGCCGATCTCACGGCGTGGCTTAAGAAGAACAACCTCAAGGCCATGATTACAGAGTTCGGCGGTTCCAACACTACATCTTGCGAGAAGCTCCTTGAGGAGGCTCTCGAATACATGGAGGAGAATGAAGAATACGTCGGCTGGACCGCCTGGGCTGCCGGTCCGTTCTGGGGCCCCAATTCCCCTTGCTGCAGCGACCAGGCTCAATTGGGTAGCTTGGAGCCTGGTAGCCAGGCTGCCGGCGGCGGTCCTAGCCTGTACGAGACTATTTGGAAGAAGGTCTTCCAGCCTCGTATTCCCAAGACTCTTCAGTGGGAGGGACCCGCGGTTATCAACTAAATGCAAAGTTGGGGAAGCTGGATTATGGTGGGATGTACAGGCTTCTTGTAGATATGTTTTGTGAAATGGAACAGTGTTTTGTACCGTAATATGAACGCGTCCTCCCGACGGGACACGGAGTAACTCAGTCACGATAAATAACTAATTGAAGAACGGGAGCGTAGGGCTTTCATCGTCGATGACTACAATATTGCTGTTTACGTATCGGGAAGAGAGAAGTTGTGTGATAATTACATTTCACAGAGAACAAGCATCTGGAAAA
Source organism: Scedosporium minutisporum (assembly GCA_034774675.1). NCBI lineage: Eukaryota > Fungi > Ascomycota > Sordariomycetes > Microascales > Microascaceae > Scedosporium > Scedosporium minutisporum. Next base: position 27,747 of record SJVG01000462.1, read on the forward strand.
TAACTAGTATTGCTCTAGGTAGAGAAAATAGGGGAACAGATTTTGCAGCTGCAAGACAAAGTTCAATTCACTTATTCCAAGCTTCCACCTATCACCACCTAAACAGATGCTCCTCGTTAATTGAGGTTTTATTCTTTCCGCCTTCCATCGCACTTGGACTCATGCTTGCGGAGATAATCACGTCGTCTGAGTGATCTTCCGCATTTCCTGCACTCAGTAGTCTGTGGTGTCAGACCCAGGTGCTTGGCCGTGCTCTCGTGGCTGGTCCACATGTGGCGCTCCATCTCCTGATTCGAACCGAAATCCTTGGTGCATCCCTTAGCCTTGCAACGCCAAAGCCTGTCATGCCTCTGTAAGTGCTTCCTGCTGATTGTTAGTATCAAGTAGAGGAAAAGATCCTAAGTGAGGTTATGAGTAGGTGGAATAAGTGAGTTGTTCTTACTTTAGTTTGGGCTTATCGGCGAAGGCTTTCTTGCAATCAGGCCTATCACATTTATACGGCTTTCCAGAGTTCTCTTTGGCCGTAGGCTTGGATTTGGATGATGAGCCTTTATTGGAGCTTGTCGGAAGGCTCTCGTCACTTCCCTCATCCTCCTCGTCGTCCTCGTCGTCCTCCGCATCCCAGCCCTCAGGATATGCATCTGGGCTGACGAGACCAATGCCATCCTCTCCGGGTTCGTCCTTGATGTTAGACGTTAGCTCACTCTTTGGAGGCAGCATGATTCTATGGATGACTCAGGACAGAGATTGAAGGAGAAGATAGAGCCTATGGGGAGAGGGAATTTGGTAAGAAATGGGGAGGAAGAACCCCTTATATGGCCAAGCGGGGACGGATATTGGGTAGTGTCAGGCATGGTTGGCCTCCAGCATTTCACATAGCCTGGCACGGTTTTTCTTACCCCTCCGTGCTCACCCCAGTGAGCAAGTAGTTCATGAGGTTCGGCAGAAAAGGGTCGAAACTCGCTGAATTGGCTGTCTTGGCCCTCCGGATGACCCATAAAGGGATTTGACTCAGCCAACTCATCGTTGCCACTCATTGTTGCAGTACTTGTAGTACCCGGGCAAGCTGCAGGATATGTCTAAGTGACCACTGCACGCTGCATGCTCTGCATTGTTAACATGGGATGTAGGCTCCGGGGGACCCCAAAACAGCATAGTAGCCACATACCCGGTTGGAATTTCGGGATCAGTGATAGGGTGCTTGCTACACTCGGGGGAAAGAAAACTATCAGATATCATTTCAGGATTACGTCCGGTGCCGGCTTCGGGGTGGATGGGAGTCGAGGTCAAGCACATGGCCAAGCAAGTGGTTTGGGCAAGGGATCCTTGGAACTTACACGCGATTCGAAAGAGAAAAGGAGATTCCAACCACCGCTTCCGGTAAAAAGATAAACAAACTAGTTTGGCGGGGGGGGGGGGGGGGGGTTAACGGTGTTGAATTTTTTTTGGGGGGGCGCTCATAATGCTTTTGGGCTTTACTTTTGGAGGGCCGGGGGGGTTGGGTTTAACTTTCAGAACCCCCGACGCTTCCTCTCCTTTTT
>SJVG01000463.1:0-13671 GCA_034774675.1 Scedosporium minutisporum
CCCCCAGTTACCGCCCCAATACATAGATGACCAGCGTCGATCCTCGCTCCCGCCTAACTATCCGCCCCCTGTCCCGCAACAAGGACCCATTCCTCGCCCGGAACCGTCTCCTCAGCAACATCCCCAACAGCTCCCACAACCGCCGCCTCACATCTCTCCGCCGCCTCCTCAACCCCAGCAACTGGAGCCACAGCCGCCACAGCCGCCGCAACCACAGGAACCTCACCTCCCTGCACTAATGCCGCCAAAAACCGAGCCTCCTGAACGCCCACGAGTACCGTTGCTGAATACGGACACCGCGATCAAGAGGTTGCCCCAGCGCAAGCAACACAGCATCTTTACGCCTATCGACGAGAACCGCTCAATCCTCTCCCAGCATTTAGCATCCTTTACAACGGAGCCTGAGCGCATGAAGACCGAGGGCAACCGGTCTCAGTCGGTTGATGGTGGCAGCGTATCTCGCAACGAGAATCTCACCAAATCGCCGCCTCGGCCTCAGAGGGCAAACACCCAGACCATGCCTAAGCCCAGGCCTCCTGTTTCGATTCCCGAGACCACGTTCACTCCTCCATCTCGCTCCAATAGTCTAAAAGTTGGCGGGGGAGTCGGTCGAGGGCCGCGTCTGAAGGTCCAGATCCCCAACGGTGGTGGTCAGAACGGCGATAGTGCGACAGCAGATTCCACGTCGCCGCGCAACCCAGCTGATGCAACGCCTCAAACGACTCGCCCTCCCCATATGATCCAGGTACTCCCGCCACCGTCTCCATCAGCTTCGGCTCGGCTCTCCGCGGGTGCAACCGGACCGCCTAACCCATTTGCGCGTCCACCCCCGCCGTCCCAGAATAACGGTGGTGGCATGAACATAGATACACCCGTATCTGCCCTCCCGTCCCGGTTCCTCAATACCGAGTTCCTCCCCAGTCCAAGCAGTTTCTATCCGAACTGGGATTTCCGGGGGAATGATAGCAACACGTTGGCCAGTCCGTTAAACTTTGCTACTCCCGTGGTCGGGACCGGCCCTTCCTTTCTAAGAGACGATAACTCGACCTCGATTGGGAAGCGGAAGAGTCCTGAAGCGGCTTCAGCGAACGGCGCTACGGATACCCCAGACCATAGCCAGGAGCCAAAACGAGTTAAGGTTGACTAAACTCGATGTACGCAGCCCGCTGTCTTTACTTCTCTCTTCCTCTCTTCGTTACATCCTTGCATACAATACCCACTCCGCACTTGCTTTTAGTCCTGGTTTGAAAACAAAAAGAGCTATCTCTCTCAACATGTCAGATATCCGGATATCCTTTCTACGTTCTCGGGTTCTCTGTTTCCCACCTTTATCTTCTTGTGCATCTTCTCATAGGCGGAGGGATTTATGCTTTTTTGTTTCTGTTCTCTCTTTCCTTGTTCAGTTAAGCACTCTTAGACCTTAGCAGTTAATGCCTCATAGGCTAGCCATCATGTTGGTTATTTTTTTGTCGAAAGCGGAGAACTGCCTGGCATGGGTTTCGTAGGGATTTTCTTACCATTCTTTCTTCTGAGTTTTTATATTCATCCGCTTTCTGCTGGTTTTGAACTTTCTTCTTAGTATCTTTTTTCCACTCTTCTTTCCTTGGTGCTTTGGGACAGTGTTTTTGCTTTCCAAAAACAAATTAACCGGGAGTCTTTTGTTTTTAAGTCCAAATCTCCAGATGAGATTGATGATGGAATGGGACCATGGGCGTTTTGACTGGGAAATTTCAACTACCACTGGGCGTTTTTGTGATTTGAGGTTCGAGGGCTCTTGTCTGTCGTCTTTTTTGAGAGTTGACCTGATGTAGCATACCAGGTATCAACAAATTATCGTTTTCTTGAGACAAAAAGGAAGATTCGTGTTTGAAAACAGAAGGGGACTATCAAGTGAATCGTCAAATGTTCCTTTGTGATGCTCTATGTTTACTGTTTGGGATTCATGGCGACGTCCGCCCAGCAGAAAGGAAAACCTGTGGATGTTCTTGGACCCCGAAGTACTTCGTGATCTTTTCTGTCGAGGAGGCAAAGCTGTTTCCGGGAGGTTCAAGGTTCGAATCTGCCCTGGTTTGGTTGGCTTTTTCTCTTTTCTTTCTTAAGGAGGAAGGAAGGAAATCAACGATTCAATTTACAAATACCACGAGAATAAAGAAATAAAGGCTCTACATGAGACGGCCACCGAAGACCAAATTGTCATATAGGCCAACCTTCTTCGCCATCACACACGGTTCCCCAAATCTCGACGATAAGGAATATCCTTTATATTTGTCCACATTATAAACTCCGTACGCCCGCCCCCCTACCTTGCCCGTACGCTTTATTCTTGAGAAGGAGGACCAGAAGAGGGTTGGTATCTCTCTTCGGGCTTCCGTAAGGGAGATTTTAGCCAACCAGCCTGCTTGCTATAACAACCGGGACCACCCGCTTTTTTCCTAGCCTTATCTTCTTCTTCTTCGCTTTCTTACATTTATGAACTACCCTTGAGTAGAGAGTCATTCCCTCACTTGCACCGCTTCTCAACGACATTGGGACCATTTTCTTCATACTCCTGCTTCGAGATCCACATCTGGTGGAACGTACCCAGACTCGCAAGGATACTACCGCCAATCCAAGCGCCGAACCGGCGTTCGCTCGACAGGCCTGCGGCGTGAAGCTTAATCTTCGTGCCGGGATACATGGTAGCTAGCTCATTATTGAGCCTATCGCCGAAGCCGTTAATCAAGCTCGTGCTGCCCGTGACGACGACGTTCTGCAGGAGGTTAGGCCGCAGGTCGACGTCGACGGCATTGAGAGACGCGCGAATAAGCTCGGGGATAGTCTGCGCCTTGGAGAGCCTAAACTCGTCGGCGGTGGCATACGCGGCCGACTCGTCCCACATGCCCTCGGAGACGCGGAACCGCTGCTCGCGCCACATCTGGTTCGATCCGTCGGGCATCTCAAAGACGCGGCCGGGTTGGTTCCGGATGAACTCTTCGTTGCCGGGCGCCGTCCACTTTCCGGGACCGCGCCACGTCTCGACGACGGACTCCTTGAACTCGGTGAGGAGCCGCTCTTCCTCCCAGGCGCGGAAGGAGGGGTGGAGGTCGAATTTGAACTGGCGCCGCTTGAACTGCGGGGGGGCGCCGGCGTCGACGGGCGTCTTGTTCTCGACCATGAAGGTGGGGACGAGGTTGACCTTGGGTTCGTTCTTATCGAACATGCTGCGGACCTGCGCCGATAGCCAGAGCCCGCCGACGGGGGACCTCTGGATGGATCGCTTGAGGACCATGCCGTCGTGGATGCACGTCACCGACGTGTTGGCGCCACCTACATCGACGACGAGCGCGCTCGCCTTGCCGGCGGCGAAGGCGGCTAGGACGGGGGTGCGGCTGAGCCAAAAGGCAGGGCAGCCCCAGTTTTCCATGATGATCTCGACAGCCTTCTCCCTCGCTTTGGGCGTGTTCCAGGGCGCCTCAGTCATGAGTAAAGGGTTTTCGGCGAGCGGTTTCTCCTGCTCCTCGGCCTTGACCTCCTCGTCTCCCTTGCCGGCCTCATCTTTACCATCCCCCATGGAGACGTCTCCCTCGCTGTCCTTCTTGACATCGGCTTTATCGTTGTCCTTGGCGGAATCGCCGTTTTTATAGTCGTTGAGGCCGTTCTTGGAGGGCGGCGTGGGCTTCGGCGCTTGGAGGCGGTTGATGAGGATGTTCTCCCAGATCTGCGTCGCGGCGTCCCAGTCCTCGACGACGCTGTCCCTGTTCATGTAGTTTCGCACCTCGATCTTCTTGCGCGCGACGAAGTACTCGTCGCCGAAGTAGTTTGCGTCACCTTCCGTGTCGTGGATGTAGAAGGATGGGAGGACGGATTTGGGGGAGTCTTCGCCTGCGAAGCCGGCGCGGGTGTGGCAGTATCCCGGGTCGAGCACGATCGCGGATACCTCATCTGGAAAACAGGACCTTTTGGTTAGATGCCGGCGGCGCGACCTCTATGGAGTACAACTACGGATTTGGGAAAGGGGGGGAAGAGCTTACCTCCTCCATAAATATCGGTCGGCGCCTGCGATGTGGGTAAAGGCTGTTGCGCCATTGTGAGAGGAAGAGATGCTGGACGGAATTTTAGGAATTGGATGTGATATGTGGTGGGAAAATCAAAGATCTAAGGATGCTTCGACTATTTCGGTCGATCGGCGCGTGGGATAGTGCGGTGTGATACGATGTAGAGAGATGCGACCCCGCGATCGTTGGATAGAGATGGTCGTAGTCGAGGTCGTGTGTAGTTTAAGATGCGGGCTGGAAAATTCCACAATATAGCGAGGCTGGAGCTTAAACTGTTTGACAGCTTCTCGCTGTAGGCTGGCAGGTGGCAGGGCCTCCAATCACATCTTCCCATGTTCAATCGCGTGCATGACTAAGCTGATACGATCCGCGGACTAAAATTTCTGAACGAAATTATTTCTCAAATGTCAACTTCGAACATCGCACCAGAGATTGGAACTACCGCCAACGAGCTCAGTTCGAGCTCATTGACCCCAATTATGAAGGTACATAATCAATCCCCTATACCAAGCCTCCATTTTTCATGTACATGATGATGTCGCTTCTATTAGAACCGCTGCGGCTGAGCACAGCTTTGCTGTGGGTGCTTACACTGAGCCTTTTCATCTGATCACATTTTCTTCCACTCTATTTTTATGAAATAATGTCCATGGCTTTTTGACATGTCTAGCTAACCGGACTGTGGGGTAGGAGATATGAAGTCGCTTCAATGCCTACGAGGCCAGCAAGCCCGATTCCTCCCATGCATCCCTCACGGGCCATCCGTCCGCTCCCAGCTCGTCTGTCGTCTTGACACTCGTCCGCGATGCACCTATATCGCCGGCCCGAGGCCATGTCGGGCTTCCCTCTATAGGCCAATCTCGACGACGGCAAGGTTTTTAAGAGAGAAGAAACCGTATGAGCTTGAGACCGAGGCCGAGCTGTCCGACTACACACAAGGCAGGCTCGCGCGCCTGGCAGCATTCCAGCAGGGTGAAGATGCTATCCTTGGAGATATGCATCCGCGGCTGGAGCACCGGTCGGAAACAATGTCCGTTGCAGACTTTTTAGAGGCGAACGAAGATGTGGAAGCTCACGATTCAAACTCGGACGCGGTAACTCTGTATGGTACGTACGTGGGTCGAGGGCCGGGCTATCAATTTTTTACGTGCATCGAGGCTGACTGTTGGCGGGTATCTAGGGCGAATAAGATCTATACGCCGTCACGGATCTTTTCTGATCTTCATCGATATCGTCAACCAGTTCCAATCCATCCAGGCTATGATCAACTGGGGACAGGTTTCTCAGACGTCGAGTATAACCAAACAGCAGTTTAAGCTGTTTGCGAAGATGTTGGAGAAAGGCGACCATATATGTAAGTTGCTATTATTTGAATCCGCTTGTCTCTCTTTTCTGCCACGGAACTATACTAATGTGGCTTAGCAATCACGGGTCGTCCAACACGTACGAGCACAGGACAGCTTAGCATTCAAGCGACGGTTTTGCCGGAGCTTCTCTCGCCAGCGCTAGAGCCCGTCCCTGATGTGTTGACGGAAGCTGACAAGAAGATTCAACGGCGCCACATGGATATGTTGGTAAACCCCGAGGTAGCTGATACCCTCAGGCTAAGAGCCGGAATCCTAGCGTACATACGACAGTTCCTCCAAGAGCGCAAGTTCCTGGAGTTTCAAACACCCATTCTTGCTGACAACGCCGGAGGTGCCATTGCGAAGCCATTCGTGACAACCTCCAGCGAGGTCCCATCCAAGGAACTTGCGCTTAGGATCGCACCCGAGTTGTGGCTGAAGAGACTTGTCGTTGGCGGCGTGCACAACGTCTTCGAGATTGGACCTGCATTCCGCAACGAGGGTATCGATGGCACGCATAATCCCGAGTTCACCATGTGCGAGTTTTACAGCGCCTATACAAACCTTGCGGACCTCGTCCACAGGACCGAGGAGTTGGTGTCGGGTCTTGCCCAGCATTGCCATAAACTGATTTCCACGGAGCTGAAATCACTTCCGGCGGTGGACGCCAACCTCTTCAAGCCGCCGTTCCGGTACGTGGAATTTGTCCCGGCGCTCGAGAAGGCGCTCGGCTTCCATCTTCCGAACCTTGCATCTGAAAACGCGCTTCCGGACCTGATTACGGTGCTCAAGCTGGGCAATATTCATATCCCCGGGGGTCCACCGACCACTCTACCCAAGCTGCTTGACCGGCTTGCCGCTGTGTACCTGGAGCCTCTATCGTTTGAGGGACCAATCTTCATCACTCACCACCCCACATGCATGTCGCCACTTTCCAAGAGCTTTATTTGCCCCAAGACAAGGCAGGAGGTTTCGGCGCGGGCGGAGCTGTTTGTGAACGGACGTGAACTGGCAAACATGTACGAAGAGGAGAACAACCCCGAGGTTCAACTACGCAAAATGCTGCAATACCGCCAAGGTGCGACGATAGCAGCGGGGAGCAGGCACGGTGACGTCCTCGACGACGGCACAGTGATATACGAACAAAGCCAAGCGGAGGAGCAGGAGCCGGAGCTAGAGGAAGAGCAGGAGGAGGAGATCGTGGACGAGGAGGCCCCTCCCGTAGATCTAAGTTATATCCAGGCCCTCAGAGCGGGGCTTCCTCCGACTGGCGGCTGGGGCTGCGGCATCGAGAGGCTCGTGATGTTGTTTTCGGGAGCCCCGAGAATCAGCGATTGCCTGAGCTTCGGCACTCTCAAGAACGTGACCAGCTTGAACGCGAACGCCGGCGAGGTGCTGCGGGCCAAGGCGCTGCCGAAGACTGGCGGACGGGATAAGCTTGAGGCTCTTTCCCGAAAGATAATGGAGAAGGAGACGAACTCGGCGGGGGAGTCCATGTAAAGATAGCGGGGTGAGGTTCTTGTACGATTACTCTTATAGAGAGGGGGCGTTGCTACAGATGTATATACCTGGAGGATTTTGGTGTATGTGTATACGTTAGAAGCATTAGGGCGTCATGTTGTTAGACGGGATCAAATGGGCTATGTACAACAGTTGAATCGAATCATCTATCCTCACACCATTTTCCGAGACAAGAAAGCGACGTTGATGTCGACATCAAGTCTAGGCGCATCAATGTTTTGGTAGAGCCTACCCTACGGATTGACTCACCTGTATCAGGGGTAGCGAGACACTGATCCAGACTTATAGGGTTGGGGAAGGGTCCGATCTCATCAACAGAACCCACGCCTCGATGCTAGAACAACACCGAGACAGCAGTGTTCGGCAGCACAGGGTGCGCGGGGATGCATCTAGTCTCCATCTACATCATTCCTACATTGCATTGCAGGTCCGCAGATGCAGATGACCACGTTTAGGCGGTGTCTCCATTTTTTTTCTTTTTCCCTTTCACAATGCGAAAAGACGCTTTCCTTGTCGAAACAATGGTGATGTCGGATGTGAAAACTCCCTCTTCTCGTCTGAAATCTCTCGCCTCCGACTCGGAAGAATTAGATCGAGATGCTGAGCTCCGAAAGCCGAAAAACCACGAGTTCTTGAGACAATGTCAACATCCGACACGACAAGAGCTAAGAATTGCGCTGCGGTAGTTTAGTTAGAGCCCCCACTTTGATAAGTCTTCTGACCATTTTTAGCTTCCTTGGGGTTTCAAAGCCATGAATAGGTCGGCTAGTGGCTAGTAAGACAGGACTGGGTTGTTCCGGAGCTGGGCTGGATGTGTGGGGACGAGAACTGCCAGACGACGATTGCTTTATCCTGAAGGGCTCCGCTTGACAGCACTCTCTCCGCTTGCTCGAAGGGTAATTGTGTACCGTAGAACTAGTTCGTACGCGGAGAAATCGGAGATGTTCGCCATCTTCACTCCGAGTCGAGAAGACGGGGAGCACTTTATGCAAAGCCCCTTTGAAATTATTTTCCTGTTTTTTCTTTAAATATTTTCGGGGTCGTGGTGGGTTCAGCAGTGTTAATGGACGCCGATTCTCGGCGTCACCTCTGGCTCCGAGCTGAAGAGGGCCGGATATGATTTCTTCTATTTTTTTTTCTTTGCACGCTTTTACATGTTTCCAAATAGCGCGGTATCCCAAGGGCCATTCGATGTCGGAAGGGACGGGAAGAGAGAAGAGAGGAGATGTGACCCGCTCAGAAGATGTAAATCTGAGGAGCCTTCACACAAATGCTCTCTCTCTGGCTTCCTTCAAGAATAGGTATTCACGTTCCTTCTCTCCTCGCTTCGCTCTTGGAGCCAGGGACTCAGCTTACCTCGGTCGATTTTTACCTCAGACGTAGATCTTAAGCCCCCATTGCTAGGCCAATGCGTCCTCAATGCTCTTCCTTCTTACGTCCTTTCGCCTCTTTCTCCCGGACTTCTTTCTAGATCCCGCCTGTAAGAGCCGTTCCTGTGTTTCGAGGCGGGAAAGGATGAAGAGACGGCCAGAAGCGAGGGCCAGCTTGTGTCCACCCAATGTTCCGTCCTTTCGTTCATTCTACTCTCTCCTCCTCTTACCTGCTCATCATGCTTTTGGGGATTGGGGGAAAGGAAAGAAATTCTCTTAATATTTGCCCGTGTCTATGTATACGGCATATCACAGTCTCGCTATAGAGACGGAATTGATGAATACTTTTCCCGGGGTCACGAAACTGTTTTCTCGGGCACTGCCCTTATTAATTGGAATCGAAAGAGACAAGAAATCATCCAAGTACAATTTTACACCCCCTCATCTCAACGTGGGCCAAGGTTCTTCGATATAGCAAGACCATAGGCGAGGAGGCAGCCCAGGAGGCAATGACGTATCTGCATGGTATCACCGCCAATATTATAAACTAGAGACTAGATTGGGGACGCCATCTAGGTATTTGCTAAGCGTCTCTTTCCATCCTTGTAACGGGTACTCTTTTTAAAAAACAATGGCCAACTCTGACCCTCTCGCTTCGCCGCTTCTATTGGTCATGAGTCCTTGTTCTTTTCGCCTCTACCGGCCCGGGTTTTCTGGGCTCTTGAGACGTCCCAGTCGTTCGATACTACCTTGCTGCTTTAAATAACCGATCTGATATAGGGACGGCATGGGAACTAGGACTAGGCAACTGGTCCTGGCTCTGGCGTAAATCGGTGGAACCGCATAGAATGCGATCTGATCTGTCGTTTGATAACGAGCTACGGCTTGGATCATTGTACCTGTAGAGGTGGGGGAATGCAAAAGGATGATAAGCTGCGGGACGCAGCATTCGGATGGACGTAGGAAAGGGACAGGAATAAAAAACAAGGTACATACGCAAGGGAAATCCCCACCTGCCCTCCCTTGGCAATGGATCTCAGGAAGACTGAAGCGGCCTGGGAAGTGGCCAAAGTGAGAGATTGATGGGCTTGCACTGCATAGGCTGATTTGCTGATCGTCAAGTTACTGGCATCAAAAATGCTGTGGCGACACGGGTTTCCGTATAAACGCCGAACAAGACATGTCCTAGTCACTCATGCGGGTTTGTTAACACTCGCATTGATGTGTGCCATTTATTCTACTACGGTAACTCTACCGAAGTGATGTCCTCGAAGCCCCCCAATCGAGGAAAAGAGCAGCAGAACGATGATGTGATAACAGATGACATTGGCACCAGTCATGGCGAATGCGGTACATGGAGGAAGCGCCACTCATAGATTAAACCCTCATCAAGGAGGGTGGGAAATGGAAAATCAAAAACAAAAGGGAGAAGGCGGCGAGGGGGGAATAGATGGACACCCACACACGGGGTTGATGATGAGGCACGAGGTCTGATATGCATCCTGCAAAATCTGGGTGGAGAGGAGGGCTCCGTGTGGTTGGACTTGGTTCCTAGGTGTTCGAGGCTTCTAAGTTCTAACCAGAAGCTTGCGAAAGTCCCAAGGGAAACGGATGTCAGGAAGATCGTAAACCCTGACCGCCACCTCCGAGATGTACTTTATCTCTTTTCCTTTCCAGTGGGAAAAAGGAATTCGATACACGTCATGCTTTCGGGGAAGAACAAGGGACTGCTAACTGTTTTCCGGGAGGATGTGAGACGTGATAGCTCACCACTGTTATGTTCTCGGGAACCGAAAACTATGCGGGCAAGCAATCGCCAAGAATAGTTAGCCCTGCTAGAAAAAAAGCACCCTATACACACACGTGGTTCTGAGTTGGCGCAAGAAACGTCATGCTTCGTCCAACCAGGTATCAAAGCTTTTGGTTTCGGCTTCAAGTTGGAGACTAGACCCTTTTTTTATCTCCTTGCTGCTGCGGTAGCCGGCGGCGGAGACATGAATGGAGGGGAACAATTTGGGGGGCAAGGAGGTCAGTGAGGAGGGGCACAGGCGGGGAAAGATAAAAAAGGTCTTGAATGGTGCCGTGAGCCTATGGAGAAGCAATCTCGCCCTCCCCTTCCAACTTCGCAGGTCAGTGGCGTCTGCCATGTGCGATGGGATACAGTTTACCGTGCAGTTCAGCCCACGGCTCCGCTTGCCGTTCCAGCTAGGCATTGGTGAGACCGTGGAGGGTAGGACTTTGACGGGCTGGGGCAGCCGGGTACTCTCAAGGAGAACAGGGTGCCTCCGTGGAGGGAAGACGGAAGGAGGAAACGAAGTGGGCGGGAAAGAGAACGATAGGGATTATGGTCGGAGATGTAAGAAGTACAAGTGGGAACATCGAAGATGCTTGGAGTGAGATGCTGTCAAGTTTGCGCTGTAGGTGTACGTATCTGGTATAAGACCTGCGCTGCACGACAAGGAAGAGGCACACATCGGGACAAACCACTCACCTTGTTCGGCGGGCCTGATACTGGACAGAGGAAATGGAAATGGAAACGGAGGGGTGTACAGATTAAGCCGGATTTCGGTCGTGGAGGGTACAAATTGTAGCTGGTTTTTGATGGCGCCATGTAACTTGGAGGTTTGTTGCTGGTCTCGTGAGCAGCCCACTTTTTTCGTGCAGGTTGGATTGATCCGTTGATGGTCTTTCTCGCCTTTGCTGAGATTATGGAAAGGAATGGAATATCGTGACGAGGTATCCGAATTGGTCAAGAGCACTGACGTCAATGGGACTGGACATACGAAGTACTCGACGTCAAACGATGAGGAGGTCTGAGAACGAGGACATGCGAATGACATCCGTCAACAACTGCAAATCCAACATCAAGCTGGCCTCCTGCTGGAAGGAGAGCAATTGAAGGGTGCCAATTCTTGTACGAAGGAGAAGTACTATCACGAGTCGACCGTCGGCTAATGGTCGAGCCCAGGAATACATGCGAAGTAGCCATATCATACCTCCAGATAGTGCCTTGAATTGACATCTCCCCTTTCGCAGCCGAGGAAGTGAGACTCGAGCTTAGCTATTCTAATTTTTACCTGCCTGTCTCACACACTAAGAAGATCTAACGGCGCATCAATATTGTGGATTTTATGGTCCCGCATTGATGACAGATTTTGCTCGACTCCACAGAGAACCTCCATTGTCTTTTCAAGGTCCGTAAAAGTCAGGCGACAACTACCGAAAGCTGGCGCTTGCCGATCTACACTACCAAGCTTTACGATTTCTCTCCTTTTTGCTTTTTGGAAGGAAGGCGATGGGTCAAACAATTTGGCGGTGCAGTGGGGATCAGGAACAGGACCAGTTAAACGACTAGTGAAAAAGAGCGGTAACAGCTGCGGTTTTTCTTCTTCGGAAATCTCATGATGTGCGATCGGCAAAGGTTCAGACCTGGATGGACACACCTCTCACTTCTGTCTCGTAATTGGCGCGACTGAGGATCGCTGGCAGACTGCTGCTGCTGTTGTCGCGCATATAAACACGCAGGTCAGAGAATGAGAGCTATCTGCGTTATATATCGCCTGGTAAGGCCAAGACAATTGATTCGCCATGATCTGTTCAGAGTCGCATCGTACTGCATCTCAGTGAGAGAGCGAAAGAGCGACCAGCTTAGAACCGAAAACCATCGAGGGCTGCCTCGAGAAAAAGTACCCCGTATCGAGAACAGCCGTCAGTGGTGTTAGAGCTGGACGGCTAGATGACGGGAATCGGCGTGGGTTGACTTGCAACGGCTGGAGCCGAAGACGATGACGAATTTTGTGGTGGCATAACCCATCGCATCCGGCCGTTTTGCTAGACCAGACTTCGGCTGTCCTCGCTGCCGTCTCAGTTATGACAACAGAACTGGATGAAGAAGCGGAAGAGATCTGAATATCGGAGTTGAGGGGGATTAGCATCTACAAGTACTTACGGACGAAGGAAGCGTTGATGGCTGGCCAAGAGATTGCGGATGAAGCTGTACCAGATGCACAAGCATCAACTTACTTTGTACTCCGTCCAAGTACCTGTGTACCACGGATGTAATTGTCAGGGGGTGAAAGGGAACCAGGGTGCCACTGCTCTTCATCTCGCCAGTGGTTAAGCAACGACTTTGGCCTCCGACACTTCGGCAAAGCAGTCCATGGCTCGGAAAGAACCTGGTAATACCACATTGAACACCAATGCGAGCGTGCGAGGTGGCATTGATACTGCGCAGGAGAACCACTACAGGTGACACCGCCGGGCAATAATATTAAGCACAGCACTTGTAATTTCCTACCACTCCCTGTCCTATCACGCTGCACTGTAACGGGTCCACGACATCAATATCCACGGAGATACGTTTTCTCGTACGAAGGTACCGCCTATCGCCTCTGTATCTACCTCTCCTTTTGCTTCCTTCTAGGAGTACGAAGTCGTGCAGTGTAGTGTGTAGTTTAGTCAGGCACGAGAAAGTTTCCGGTCTCCTGCTGTTTATGCAAGACACCGAGGATCTTTTATGCCTGAACACTGTATACTCAACGCCATGATGATTCGGCGAGCTTGGACTGACTGGATCGGGCGCATTACCCTAGGTACAAAAAAAGAAAATTGATGCTCCCTTTGAAACCGTCCGCAGATCACGGATCACAGTCGGTGGCACTATTCCAAAAGTTTCCTTTCCCCGTTGATGGCCTGTCAGCTTACCGAGTTGCAAAGGCCAATGATGATAGGCACAATCGTTCTTTCGATCAAGGTTCAGCCAGGGCCACTGGGCCTAGCAAGTGGAATGTCCTAGCAACGGGATATTAGACGCTAAACTTGACCAGGTGGATTTCGATGATCAATTCTTTCCGTAGGGGTTCTGTGGATCAACTAAACCAAACAGGAGAGGACCACCTTCACCAGGGTCCAGTCCCCTTCTTCTTAATCTTAGGTCTCCATATTTGATCAATGGTCCCCATCGTCGAACGACCAAAGTGGCATTGACCAATCTCACCCACCGGACATTAGCTTGTCGAGTTTTTAATTACTTCGTAGTAGAGTTTATGTACGAAGTACGAAGTATATTCTTGGGCATTGATCTTCAGGTACGACTTCCCCTCAAGACTTCTCTCGTTCTTTATTTTTGATTCATACGAGGTCTGGCCGTTCTTTGTTTCGGCGACCCGGACAATTTGCTGTCCGTGAACTTTGCTTCGTGTTTTAAGAGGGGCAAAAAAAAAAAAAAAAAAAAAAAAAAAAAAAAAAAAACCCCAGCCCTACGAACCCCACACAGCCGGTACCATCTGAACACAGGAAATGACAACAGCATGTTATTTCATACTACTTCTACTAGCTCTGTCGCGACAGGCTCATGGTTGTGGATGGCTGGTGTGTGTGGGTTGCACTAGAATACATAGA
>SJVG01000463.1:13681-29261 GCA_034774675.1 Scedosporium minutisporum
TTTTCTTGGTCGCAACTCCCACCGAACTTTTTCTTTTTCTTTTTTTGTGTGTCCAACGGGTGGTTGCGTTTTTTTTTTTCGCGACGACGAGATAGTTGGGTGACTGATATTTTGTTTGTTTTTTAAAAAAAGAAAAAAAAAAAAAAAAAAAAAAAAAAAAAAAAAAAAAAAATCCGGATCATTAAAGTTTCGCAAAAATGGTACTTCGTACAGCCCGGCAAGGTTAGTCACATGGTGTCCGCCACTACCGCCGAGACCGAGATGGCGCCAGTCCTGCCTCAGGTCCAGGAGCATGTAAACTAACGAAGTATCTTGAACTCTTGATTTTCACCACGAGGTACTTCGTCGTGTAGTGGCTGTCAGCGTTGTTCGTAGTGGGATTAGCGTAGCGCCCTGCAAACAAATGTACACTAGTCTCTAATGCTACGGCGCACGACGCACTATTACTCCAGTTGTGTTACAGCACATGCCAATACCGGCCTCTTCGTCGTCGTCAAAAGAGGTACTTCGAAATAGCCAAGACCAAAATACGACGCCCAGGAAGCTGCCGTGATCACGGCCTGGTATTACGTGGATGTATTGGAGGACAAGACCATCCAGGTGTGGATGAACTTGGTCACGAATAAACGTGTGCTTTCTGCATGCAATATACAGCGCAGATTATCCTTATATTTAAGGGGAAAAAGGCTCGAAGAGCACTAACATCATCATGTGAAGTATGGAGAAAGGTTGTTGGCGGAGGGCACCGGTTGTGGTTGATAGAGGGCCAGTCTCGGAGCTGGTCCCACTGGGGCCGAGGGTCCTGAGGGTCCTGGGGTGAGCTGATATCACGGGAGTTGGTCTTAGGCGTCTGGTGGCTGAACATCAAATGGATGGACACGCAGAAATAGTGGCAACAGAGTGCTGTTTTGTTGCACAGTTTGACCCTCCACAGGCAAGACTTGCCTCCGTATGGAGGGGTCATTCATGGACAGGTGACAAAAATGACGTGCCTCGAATCCTTCCTCGGATGTCATGAAAAGAGTTGGGGTATTTGGAACGGAGCCTCATGGGTTTACTCAAAAGACGGTTTCCTCTGTCTGGGAACAAAGGGGCCGCTGGACGAGTACTTCCTTCATCCAAGACTCCTCGAGAGTACTTCGTACTTCGTAAGCGCACAGAACAAATGAAGCAAGGGGTATCGACGCAACGCGATATTGGATTGGGGTCCTCAAGAAATGAGGTCTGCCGTTTGGGAGATGGCGTGTCCAGGGTTATGGGGAAGGGTCCCTGGTTCGACGCGGTCTGTTGTCTGTCCCTGTCCTGTCTCATTGGGCGGTCAACGTAATACTTCGTACCGAGCAGTAGCACGGCAGCAACAGTGTTGGGCTTTTGTTGTTCGTACGAAGCACACGCCCCCTTGAATAATTTATGGAGTATTGAGGTTTGGTCCCTTGGCAAATCTGTCACTGCAGTTTTCCATCTTCTGGAGGATTGATGGTCGTCAATTGGTTATTTCGTAGGCTCGTAGATGAGAAAGTACTTTATTACGTGAGGTGGAAAATGGTCCAGCGGCTTCCCCAAGTAGTTTACAAGTTGAATAGACCAGGTTCGTGACCGCTTCCACTTGAGTGCAGATTGGTCTAATTTGCAGAGTAGCAATCCTTAAAATGCCCTACGAAGCACGAAGTACTCAGTATGTAGTGTGTTGGACGGGCATTTACAGGACCAGCACTTGTACGGTGTATCTATAGTAGTTCTCTATGTCTGCACTGTACGGCACAGGGTGTGCAAGGACCTCGACTTTCACAGCATTTCCGATCGTGATCTTTTTGTTCCCCTGTTCTGTGTGGTGCGCATTACTGAGACAAGTTGGGGGGAAGCAGGCTATTTTCGGATCGTACAAGCAGTGAGAAGAGTCTGCGGAGTGACAGCGGAGAGAGCATAGTTTACAAGGACGAATGGTTGTGAACACCAGAGTTGATCCTGCGCTGTGGCTATTGGGAGGTGGTCTGGGGATTCACTGTTCTTTGTACATAGACAAAACCTGGGCTTGTGCTCCGTTTCGTGTGTTTTAGTGGTCGTGGCGGATCTATTTGTGATTTGCCATTCAGTATATTGGACACACGCACTGGATGCTTGTGGCCGCAGACGGAGGGGGGAAAAGGCGACTGGATGAGAGGAAACCTCAATATCCTGAGGTATCTACATCTGGATCGGTCTGTTGCGGCTCCATCATCCAGCCCTACTCCGTAACTTTGAACCCTCTCCACTTTGAAGGGCTCAGTGTTGGTTGGCATCACTATGAAGTTGGTCGAAACAACTTTCTGTACCTCGTACTATGTATAAAATATTTTGATGTTATTCCTTGCTCCCCTCGACATCGCAATTTTAACCCGCTCGCTTAATGCAGCGAGCACTGACCAACAAAGGGCTTTTGTGCATTTCCGATGGCAGGCGGCCTGGATTGTCGTGCACAAGTGCAGAGTGGCGTCGTGTATTTTTTCGGGGACGCGACTCGAGGCGATGTAACAATTTCGCACCCGGGTTTTACCTGTCTCAGACGCTAGGTGCCGACCGTTATTCCATCCTGCATTCCATTGCGACACGAACAACCTGTGCTGTTTTCGTTCCTGTCCACTCACGCAGAGGGACAATGTTTGAGCAAGGTGAGTCAGACAGGCCGATTCTGTGCCTCTGAAGCATTGATGGTGCGTTGAGACGTTTGTCTCTGGTGAAGCTTAGCCAGGCTGAAACCTTGTGATCACAGACAAGTTTAGTGCAATCGTTTCTAGTTCTAGGCCAATTCTAGGTCGCCGAGAACAGCGCTCTGGCAGTCTGGCTTTTCGCGTCACAACGTGGCGGTCAATGGATATTGCCTTCTGTAATATATCCGTCTGCTGTGTGGAGTTGGCGGCGCCTTGAGAGCATAGCGTGGCGAAGATCATATTCCCTGGGAGTATGAACTAGCAGCACGCTAGAGGACAGCATTGATAGAGCCCCTTCACTAGCCGGACAAGACAATAATACGGAGTGGACGTCGTTCAGATAAAAGTGCAGGGCGTCGTTGAGCCATCATCCAAGTCTGGGCCCACAGACTAATGCACGTCCTGGAATTATGCATCATTCGAACTGTGCCCATTCTAACGTCATGGTCACAGCTGGTCACAGTTTTCCTGTCAAATTCCGATCTGTTCATACACGAAGTACCTTTGTAGTTTAGAGGATACCCATAGTGGGCGCCTCACTTCCATCCTATAGATACTAACGCCTTGCAGGCATGAGCTATCTCAGATCAGTCGAGGTTTTCAAGACAGTGATGGAGTCTCTCATCTGAGTCAAAACGGGTCCTAGGTATTAAGGACGCAATGCCGAGATTTCGAGAGGTTTCTCGTAGGACAAACCCATAGAACAACCAAAACCTTCGAAAACATCACTGACGATTAGGAGCATGACGACCTGTGTAAATCTGGTGCATTACGGTATTGTTCTTGGGGTACGCACCATGAAGTTTAATAGATCTCGCCTAATCTAGTATTGTCCCGTTGAGCCAGTTGAACGGCCAGGGCAGAGGCTTGAGTGTGATGGCGTACGCCCAAGCCCAAGATCGACGGATTGCCATCAAGTGAATATCTTCGCAGGTAGGCGCCGCCCCTCGTGTCCGCGACTGCCACGACCCAGTTACCCAGTCTACGGAGTGCAAATGCAGAAAGTACGAGTTGGGAGGACAAGAGGGTACTGTTGTTGCCGGGAATGGAGCTTGGAACAACTCCATTTCATCAATTGATCTCTGCTTGTAGAGCCCCTCCGTACCAGACCGTGTACGAAGTACCCATAATGTGCCCTTCCTGGGCCGGGTTCGGTCGGATGGAGCCCCCCCCCATGCTGGAAATTAGTGGTGCGTGTGCCTGAAGTATTAATGTCATTTCCCATTTTCTGAAGCCAGAAGGTCTCCTAAAAAAAAGGAGTGGGTGGTGATTGCCCCACAGCCCAGACCAGGCGACGAACAGTGAACTTGCTCCTTCCTCCCTCGCGTCTAACCACACCCCTCCCTCTAGATTACACGCCCTATGCTTCAAGAACAAATAAGTACCGGGAGCTCTCTCATTTCTTCTTCCCTCCTCTCTTCTCCCTCTTCCTTCCCCGTGTACCACCACAACCTTTCCCATTTTGTACTCCTTCTGGACGTCCGCTGAAAGCCGTGACGGATAATACCCATCCCTTTCCTGTTGTAATAAACTTCTTTCCTTTTATTGTGATACCCCTGCTTTCGAGCATTTAACAACAATACCCTTTCTTTTTCAGAGATACCCAATACCCCCCAAAAACATACCCCAGATACCCCTTCAAAACAAACCCATAATCATCTACAATGGCCGACGAACAGAAGCCCGTTGAGGTCCCCAAGGACGCTCCCGTTGCCGAGACCCCTGCTGAGACTAAGCCTGCCGAAGCTCCTGCTGCAGAGGACAAGCCCGCCGAGACCACCGAGGCTGCCGCCGCCCCCGAGACTGCTGCTGAGGCCGCCCCCGCTGCCGAGGACAAGAAGGAGGAGGTCGTTCCCATCGAGGAGGGCACTCTCGACCACAAGGGTGCTGGTGCCAACTTCCCCAAGAACCTCTATTACTCCAAGCAGCCTTTCTGGTTCGGCTCCGATGCCGTCGAAGCCAAGAGCCTTGCCAGCTACCTGAAGCACGAGAAGGCTGCTCTCGTCGCCTGGCACAACGCTTCCTGGGCCCAGCACACCGGTAAGGGTCTGCTCTTCTTCGGCGACAAGAGCACTCCCACCGGCATCATCAACCTTGCTGAGGCTACCGAGCCCCAGACCGATGGCGCCACCAAGTTCCACTTCAACGCCAACGGCCAGAAGCACTCTTTCAAGGCCGCCACCAAGGCCGAGGCTGAGAACTGGATCTCTCAGATCAAGGCTAAGATCAATGACGCCAAGGAGATCGCCGCCTCCATCAAGGAGACCGAGGCCTACAAGGCTGCTTATGAGATCTACAAGCCCACCGTGAAGAAGGAGGAGAAGAAGGAGGAAGCCGCTGAGGAGGCTGCTGCTGCCCCCGCCGAGGAGGCCAAGCCTGCTGAGGGTGCCGCCGCTGAGGAGACTCCTGCTGAGGGAGCTAAGGAGGAGCCTGCTGCCGAGGAGGCCAAGCCTGCTGAGGAGGCTCCCAAGGAGGAGGAGGAGCCCAAGCGTCGCTCTGCCAGCCGCAAGCGAACCTCCGTCCTTGACTTCTTCGGCAAGAAGGAGAAGAAGGAGGTCAAGAAGGAAGAGGCTAAGCCTGCCGAGGCTACTGAGGCCGCTGCCGCTGAGACCCCCGCTGAGGCTACTGAGGCTCCCGCTGCGGAGGAGGCAGAGCCCGCCAAGGAGGCTCCCAAGGAGAAGCATGCTAGCGTCAAGCGCAACAGCTTCTTCGGTCTCATCCCCAAGAAGGACAAGAAGCCTGCCGAGGAGGCTAAGGATGCCGCCAAGGACGGCGAAGCTGCTGCCACTGAGGCTGCTCCCGTCATCCCTCCCGTTGAGACCTCCGCCCCTCTGGCTGCCGAGGAAACTCCTGTCGCCGAGGCCACTACCGAGGAGGCTCCTGCTACCAACGGCGAGTCTAAGGCCGAGGCCAAGGCTGAGAAGCCCAAGTCCCCTAGCCCCTTCTCCAGGTTCCGAGCC
Source organism: Scedosporium minutisporum (assembly GCA_034774675.1). Classification (NCBI taxonomy): domain Eukaryota; kingdom Fungi; phylum Ascomycota; class Sordariomycetes; order Microascales; family Microascaceae; genus Scedosporium; species Scedosporium minutisporum. Next base: position 19,329 of record SJVG01000463.1, read on the forward strand.
ACCATCAAGGTATGCTAAGAGTCCTCGTTTGATCGTTTCAATGAACCAGCGTGCTAACAATTTCACAGCGCAGCATCAAGCCCACTTCCGGTGAGAAGGCTGAGGAGAAGGCTGCCGATAAGACCGAAGATAAGCCTGCTGAGGACAAGGCCGAGGACAAGCCCGCTGAGGAGGCTGCCGCTCCCGCCAAGGCCGCCGAAGAGGAGACCGAGAACAAGCCCGAGGCTGCTGCCCCCGCCGCCGGTGCCACCGTCACTGCTGCCGCCTAGATGCCCGGTCGCTTCTGAGGCTACCGTCTGCTGGCAGGGAAGTTCAATGCGAGTAGACGCAAGGGTTGGTGGCTGTGAGTCAGCCCCATGGCCCTATGAGACAGACGTTTTGCTTTTGAACGGTCGGGAATCGGGTCTGCATTTCAAGATACCCCGTCGAAATTTGTTTTACGGTGACGCATGTGGATTGTCAGCGATAACTTGCAGAAGCTGAGGACTGGCAGCGTGTTGTCTACACTTTGTCTTTTTCTCTCTTCTCCGTCGATGACATTCGGGTCTTTTAGTCGGGTTTTCCTTGTTTCTCTCTCCCCGTTTTAATACCAATACTCTCTAGTTTCCTTACATCTTTATACCACTGTCGCAATTGCTGTTTTTTCTTTTCTTCACCTCCTGTTCATCCTGTCCGTAAGCCTGCTTTGATACCCAGTATACCCGCCGCATAGTCAGAAATGCGAATAATAACTAGGAGGAGAAAGGATACGAGGAAGGGAAAACAGAAAACAAGATACAAAGACTAAAAAAAAATTGGTTGTGCGAAGTTTCTCTCTGTTTCATATCTCCTGCGAAGATGTCGATTGCGAAACCCCTAAACAAAGAAATACACACATATGGTCGTTGAGGGAGGGAGCAACTTTGTAGCGTGGGTTCAAGTGAATCCCTATCGCTTTCTGTTGATCTTCTTTTGTAGCTTTTGATTTGATTTTTTGTTTTTCGCCCGCCCGTGGCTGAGATGTTTAGATATGGGGGGTTAACGAGCAGCAGGGATGAAGCGCAAGAGGCACCTTTCATGCTTCTACGTTCTATCCTGAGCCTATCGATAGGTCTAGCCCACCTCGGCGATTAATACATTGTGTTTTTCGGTAGCTACTGTTTTCAGGTGTACAGCATTGATTGAGCATGTATGGCGAAGCCCCCTGAGCATCCCTATCGCAAGGTCTTACGTCAAGACATACGGAGCTGGCCTATTGTTTGGGGGGGAAAGATACTCTATTCAGACGCCATCCGATTCGTATCTGGATGCTAAGCTAAATCATAACCACGGTGACGCCTCAGCACCATAAAAACCGAAGTTCTCCTCTACCCCTAACATCAGAGAGATGACCCCGTTAAATCCCCAAAAGAAACGCCTCATCCGAGAAAACCCTTGATCAAATGGCCAGTGTTGTAGAAGCAGTAGTACATTGAAAAATTTTGGCGGAGTGGAATGGGGCAAGAGAAAGAAGAGGACTTTTTAAAATGTGTAAATAGAGTGGTGAAGTACTTTTGAACCGGTCCGCGAGAGTGACCGACCCTCGGTAAAGAGCAATGTAATGGTGTTTTTTTTCTTCTTCTTCTTCTAGTCGAGGTAAGAGTATTTGCTGTTCTGACTCTTTATTTGTATGGTGACGGAGGGAGCGTGCCGTATCTCTCTGCAAGCTCGCGAATCTTAGGAATCAGTTCAAGGAGGCGGAAAGGCTTCGATATGACGTCGTCCTATTTTATCACAAAAAGGTCAGCAAACCACTCACTCACACACCATGCAGTAGAGGGGAAGAATATAGAGATAGGGGGGAGTGCAGGGTTCTGTCGTTTAAACTTACCACACCAGCAGACTTCGCACTCTCAATCTGCTGCGGCCTTGCATAAGCCGTAACAGCAATAATAGGAATATGCGCCGTAATCGTCCCATCCCTCTGCAGCTCCCTGATGCGCTTGGCGCACGTCATGCCGTCCATGACGGGCATCTCGAGGTCCATGAGTATGACGGAGATGTTACCGCCGTCGGGGCCCTTGCCCTTCCAGAAGCGCGAGTTCCTGATCTTCTCGAGGGCCTCGCCGCCGTGGTTCGCCACGAAGGTGTCGCACCTGTAGCTGCGGAGCTGCCTTTGCAGCACCTTTTGGTTGACGATGTTGTCCTCTACGATGAGGACTTCCATCTTGTGGAGGGAATCTTCGGGAAGGCCTGGGAGATAATTGTTGTTGTTATTGGTATTAGTATCATTCGAGAGCCCGGGGGAGCCCGCGTTTGAGGTTGCCACGGTGGTCTGCATGTTCTCCCCGTGCTGTATTTCGTCGTTGGGTGGCGGATCCGTCTTACGGCTCTTGATGTAGAATGTGAAGGTACTGCCCGTTCCCTTCGTAGAACTGACGCCGATCTGGCCACCCTGGAGCTCGGTGAGTATGCGGGATATGAAGAGGCCGAGCCCAGATCCGCCGTACTGCACGTGCGTACGTGGCGAGGCCTGCGAGAAGCGCTGAAAGAGGACCTTGATTTCAGCCCCGGTGAGGCCCGGTCCCGTATCTTGCACGGAGAAGTGGAGGTTGACCTCCTCGCCGTTGCCCCACTCCTCGTCCTTGGTGATGTCGGTATTCTCCCGCTGGCTAGGGAAGTACGTGACGTCGGACTCTCCATTCTCGCCCGCCTGCTTCGACGCGCTGACGCTCACGATGATGACCCTCTGCTCTCTGTTCTGCGTGAACTTGATGGCGTTGGTCATGAGGTTGATGACAACCTGCCGGAGCCGCGAAGGATCGATGCGCACCCAATCGATGCCGTAGTCGCGATAGGGCTGCTCGACGCGGAACTCCAAGAGTATGTCGCGGCTAGCGAGCTCCGTCTCGAACATCTTGAGCACCCTCTCCACCACGGCCACCGGCTGCACGGACACGGGCGTCACCATGAGCAGCTGCGAGTCCAGCTTCGACAGCGTCAGGATGTCGTCGACGATACGCTTCTGGTGGCTCGCGCAGAAGCTGATCGTGTTAGCCGCGTCGGCGCAGCAGTCCAGCAGCGACTTGAGGTCGCGGTACTCGCCCCGGCCCGCCCGGAACTCCCCGATGCTGTTGTACACCTCGTCGGCGCACTGCAGGATGGCGCTCAGCGGGTTCCGCATCTCGTGGCTCGTTATGTCGATGAAGTTCTCCTGCTGGCGCTTGAGCTCCACGGCTTCCTCGCGCCGCTGCTTCTGCGAGTATTCGGCCGACTTCTGCGTCGAGATGTCGGTTAGGCAACCGAAGATGGACTTGACGTGTCCGTTCGCATCCTTCTCTGGGTAGGCACTCATGAGCACCCACGTCTCCATGACCTGGTCCGCGTTTTGCCGAGTATGGCTGAAGCGGAACTCGTGGGTGATGGCAATCTTTTCCTCCGTTAGCTTCTTCCACACCTTCTGCACTTCCGGTCTGTCCTCCTCCATAACGCTCTCCATCCAAGTATTCACGCTGTTGTCCACGCGGGGATGGCGTGAGATTTCCCACCACATGTCGTTGCAATAATTGATAAAGCCCGTAGGATCGGCAATGAACATCCCTACCGGAGCAAACTCGGCCATCCGTGTGAATCTGTATTCACTCTCCACAGCTTCCTGCGTTCGCTGGATGAGCTGCTTGGATAGTTTCAGCTTATCCTGCGCCGCAATCATTGCCGCCGTCCTGCCGCGTCGCACCTCCTCTTCTAGCAAAGTGAGCGACGTTATTGAGATCTCCAATTGGCGACCGAGAAGATTGATGAACAGGCGGAAATCGTCATCGTATGGGCGTCTAGGATTCAGGCCCAGAATGACAAAAGCAGCTACGGCATCGGACTCCGATGGGCTGGCGCGTAATCGGAGGATAAGAACCTTGTGGCAAGGCACCTTGAAGCCGCGGGGTTCGACACCTTCGAGCAGCGACGAGGGCAGGGTTCCTTCTTCGACGGAGAGTATGAGGGATGACTCTTCCGCTTCAAGGGTATCGCGTAATTGAGGGGCGAAGCCTTCATTCGAGATGCTCAAATCAAGTTGTTTGACTGCTGCGGGATGATCTGCAGGGAATCCCAAAGAACCCTCGAGGATAAGCTGAGACGGCTTCCAATCGCTCTCGTGCACGGCGAATGACGAATCGCTGTCGGCGGCGTCTTTGGCCGAATAGATCAGGGCAAGCGGAATATCATACGCGTTCGATCCTAAGCCTTTCAGAACTTGGGTCCAGAAGCTCCCAACTTCGGTTGTCGTCGCTATCCGTTCACCTATCCGCCTCAGCGTAAGCATTCGTCGCTCACCTATCCTCCGCCGTGTGTTTTCAAAGGCTGGGTTATACACTCCGACGACTTCACCCTCGTCGTCGAGTACTGGTACCATCGACCATGTGAAGTATACTTCCTCGATGAAGCCCTGGCGGTCAACGAAGATATGGTCGTCATACTTCATAACAGCCTGCCCCGACTCTCGAGCTTCGCGAAAGACGGGATCCAACTGGTCCCAGGTGGAGGTCCAAGCGTGGTCGCAGGGCCTTCCCATGAGACTAGGGTGCTTCTGACCTGCAATCTCGATGTAGGCTTCGTTATAAATGATGGCATTTTCTGGGCCCCAGTATATCGCCGCGGGGTGGGGACTCGCCATGATCAAGTTAGCCATGACTCTAAGATTGAGAGGCCAGGATTCAATGGGTCCTAAAGGTGTTGACGCCCAGTCGATAGATCGAGCGAATCGTATATGCTCGGAGACATCATCCGTCAATGGAATCCGGGTCCAGTCAAATGATACCTTGCTTGAAGGTTGTGAGGGAACTCCGGTACTAGGCGTACCCTTGGGCAATGCAGGATCTGACATACTGATTTCAGACTCCGAGTGCGTAGCTGATCTGTCCATGGTTGTTGGTTCGCAAATCTCGTCCATTAACGCGCCATTTGCAGAAAAGACAGCACTGGGCCCATTCGTCAACGTTGTAGATAGTGGTGTATTGCTTCCACTGACGACTCGGAAACGATTCCGTAACGTCACATAGGACCAAACAACTCCCGCGTACCCGTTGGTGCGGTGGGCCTCAGTAGATGGCGAGTTATCACCTCCGCTGAGAACCCACTCTTTGAAAGGCGATATCTCGATATTGGCGTCCTCGCCCTCATCATCCAAGGCGGCCAGGAGATTCCGTATCGTAGGATGTGCCCTAGATGACTCGTTTGCGTATGGAATTAAAACCTTGCCCTCAGCCTTGCAGGTGGATGTCGACAAATCGACAATGAAAGTTGGCCTACTATCCCTATCCAACAATTCTATGATGCCGATATCTTGAAGCACGCGGCTCGGGGGAGTCTTCAGGCCGCTCTCCTCCAATGGCAGAAAACCACCAAAGCGTCCCGGGGACTGGGCCTTGACGGGCATTAGTCCCTTGGGCAGCCGAACCGCGGTAACATCGTCGGCCATGTTCGACCGCCCATCGGTCACGGCCTTGGCCCCGCCCGCCAGAGACTGGAGTGGCGCATGCTCAATATTCGAATCTTGTGTTAGCCTAGGGTGAGTCTGGGCCCAGGGCCAAGGTGATGAGGGTGGTAGAGGAGGTGAGAGCGCATCAACGTCGGCAGAGAGATCAAGAAGATCACGACGGCTCCGCTTAAGAGGCGAGGGACGCATGGTGATATCTAAGGTATCGCCGACCAGTCGCTTCTTCTTCGACCCGGTTTTTGACCGCTCATATGTCGCATCCAAGCCCGATACTGATGACAGCTGCTCCAGAATCTTGGATTCCTCCCGGAGATCACTGGGCAGATCGTTTGCGGAGACGATGGGATACCATTCATCCGGCAGTACATGTTCCACAATATCCTCTCCATGTCCGAGCTCTAAGCCGGAGAACTTGCCGCCCCTTCCAGTGCTTAGGGTAGGCCGTCCGGCGTCTGTCGCGGGTTTGGGCTGACCCCCGCTGTCGCATTCCATAGCATCGTCATCCTCTATATTGGAGTCATTTGAAGGGTCGGCATGTATATCCATGGTCCAGAGCAAGATATTGTGCATGGATTCTGCTCATTTATGTAAAAGCGAGCGCTTGTACGCTTAGTTTCTCAAAGCTGAACACGCGCCTTCAGTGGAGGAGTCCTCTCGTGTTGTGAATAGAGATCGAGGGGCTGGGAACACGAAGGTGTCTCTCGACAAGGACCACAGGCCCGGCAGATGTTGCTGTGGCGAGTAGCCCCGAATATAGGGGGTTACAGGGGCGAGATACGAAGCGGACCTCTCCAGCTTCGATTCGCGCAACCTTCGAAAGTCCTCAAGAAGCCGAGATCGTGAGAATGAGAGCAAAATAAGGCGAGTCGCAACCAAATGTCCTTTGAAGTTGAAGATCGAATGGTCGGTCATGATGCAGGTTCATGGACCGAGTTCTAGACCCTCATTGCAGGTACGTACCGTACGTACCGCGTACTACGCAGGACGTAACTCCGGAGCACAGGTCCCGCTCAATTCGCTGATTGGTGGATCAATGCGCTGCTCCACAGTTAGGGTCAAGTTCGATCGTGCTAACAATTCTGTTCGGGCGGCACCTGCCGGACGAACTTCTGCGCCCGTCCGCCACCACTTGCCACCTGCCCCATTCTTTCGTCCACCTGGCGGACGCCATTCTTCATGGACATTCAATTCTGCATCGCTAGTGTCAAAAGAGAATAGAAGAATAAATTGTTATGCATTTTTCCTCACGAAATTTCCGAGCCCGCACGATGTCCTCCTCAACGGCCCAGAGTTCCCACTGCGCAAGTAAACACATATCCGATACCTTGGCTGAGCCGGGGCCGAAATCAGACCAAGAAGTGGAAATCGATTCCATCCTTGATCAAATCGAGATTCACTCTCACCTACGACATAAGAGGTTCATCTTCACGCTCACTCTGAAATCTAAACTCGTGAAGACCAATTCCGAAGAAAGCCCGCAACCGGGGACAGACAGACACAAAGGAGTTGGGGGCCATCGGATGGGATTGACGCTCGGCTTCGCAAACGACAATAAGCAGGAGAGGTTGGTAGATGTAAAGAGTGGGGAACTGATCATCCGTCTTGGCTGTGACACCGCAAGGCACTTCGCAGAATGGTAAATTGACTACCTAACGCTCAGTGGTTCTTGTCTTGTTTGAGGGTACGCCGAAAGTGGATTGCATCAATCACTGTTTCTGTAGACGCCCGCGATCAGATCATTCCTCTCCAACATGGCACGAAGTGATGGGCAGTAACCGCCTGGATACGGCATGGATCAGCCGAACCGGAGTTCGGACACGCTGGGAGAGGGCATTCAATGACTCCTGTTCAGGTATTCCATGGCACTGCTAGTGCTGACCACCACCACGACGTCCTGCTGTAAAAAAGTACGGAGTACGAACTAGAAGTGTGATACAGCCTCGAGGTTAAATCAAGGGATCAATCCTCTGTTCCCTCGCAGGAAGTACACTACTTCACCTCGTATGAGTGCGTGCAGCGTGGAGCTCACAGAATAAGTTCCAGCAAAGCAAGATGGAAAGCACAGAAGCAGCCCCCGGCCCCCAAACCTACAAAATGCGAAGCAACATTGAACGCCACCAACCACCACACCATCACAGCAAGAACCCAGCCAATCCCACGGCCCGTCGCTCACTCCCCGAAGATGCAAGGGAAGACAGGGACTCGTCAAAGCACCGCCCAACCTCATTGGCCCTCCCACACCTTTCGATCTCGTTGATGGCCCGCATGGCGGCCAATCACCCGCGTCTCGAAGCTCCGGGCGCTTAGAGTCCCTGCCGTCTCTGGTCCTGATTGGGCCACCTCCCTGCCGCTTCTGCATTTCACAGCACACACACATTCATCGTCACCTTCGTTTCCCTCGTTTCTCGCGCCCTCAGCTTACCTTACAGAAGTACACTGAGGAGGATGTACTCTTCAATCCCTACTTTGTAGTCCGCATTTCCGGCAGCGACAAAAAAGGGCATGGGCATAGAAGTGGGAGGGGCGGTATGTGAGGGGGTGGGCCGCTGTAGTGAAGAGAACATGTCCCCCCATGTCCGCATCCTTCCATTTAATACAAACCAGCCCATGACTGCCGCACTTCGTGATTTTCCTTGGATTCTATAACGGCTCTTTCGTTCTCTTGGCTGATCAGCAATCAAAAATAAAACGGCGCCTTCGACGTTGAGGGCGTCTTTACCCCAAGAGACTTGGTCCTCATGAGTCGGTGCCATTAAAACATCAGGGAGAGAGCATCGCCTCGCGAGTAAGAGCGGTTTTCCACCAGCCCGACCGACGACGCATCGAACTGAATCCTTAGCGACGAGTCGTTCGTGACCCCAAGACCGACCGACATCTCGAACTAAGGGGTTCTGCGCCTCACACCACCAAAAATGGCCTATCACGTCTTTCACAGGAAATGGCGGGTTCGAAAGCCCATGTGGTGGGCGATGCTTTTCGAGCTTATCGGCCTTGTCCCCATCCTAGTACTCTTCGGTATCGAGCAACCGGATCTCTATCGCACCAAGTTTTGGCAGATCGGTTTCGACAATAAGCTCAACTCGAACCCAAATATGGTCCTCTACGCCTATGCGAATCACAGGCCACTTCCCACAATCCCCTTCGTGTGGTCTCAAACGTGAGTAGCACCAGGAGTGTCAATATGCAAACGTCCTTCGTGGGAGTTCTTTTCGAGGGGATTCTAACCCCTGTGAATCAATAGTCTAACGGACTTCAATGTCGCCATTTCCGTCATGGCTCTCTTCTTCCTCCTGACCAAGCTTGTCGCGTGGATCATGAAAGTCTGGTATCCCCTCATCGCCGTCCTCATGAACATTGCCACCGTCGCTCTATGGACGACCAGCGTCTACGGTCAGATTGGACCCGACTTCGCCGATCCGAGATACCCTAGTCCGGTCGCTTGGTATATCCGGAAAGACTGCAGTATCGCCGAGCCTTACAATGCAGTTCGTCTTTGCAAGATTGCAAAGGGAACGCTCTTCGTTACCGTGTACATGCTGTAAGTGGACCTTGTAGTCTTCCCACGCCCAACTTCTGCGGATAGGAAGCTCCGGCTAACATCTAATTCTAGCTGCATCTACCTCGTGAACCTTGGACTCGCCATTTACTCCATGCTGCCGAACGAGTTGGATAGGATCGAGGAAGTGGAGGATGACAACGAGTCTATCGTCAAGAGTAGCAACGTCGAGATGAAAGGCATGAGGTCGCCTACGACACCTGGAGTGCCGTACACACCTGGAGCGCCGTACACACCTGGAGTGCCGTATACGCCGCGAACCATGGCCTTCCGCACGCTGGATCGGAAAACCCCCACGAGGTATGCGTGAACGAACTGGAGGATAAGGAGGGCGACCTCGTCTTTCCTTTTATTGAAAACGTACATTGTGGAAACGTATATTGCCATGGCTCGCAGTCCTCTTGGGATTATGTAGCTATCATCCCTCTGACACAGGACGGAGCCTCTCTTATTTGTCTTGGGCTGGGAGGCATTGGTGTAATGGAGTTGGGGTTTTTGGGATACTATATGTTGGTTCTGGGTCTGTAGGATACTGGATACTAACAACAGAATTGATGACTCGATTTCACTCTTTCATTGCTCTTAGGACATCCCGCGTCAATAGTAGGGCGTTTATGTAAGGATATCGAATGCCTTAATCTTGGTCCAGCCTCCGAGTTGCAAGCAGTGAAGCACAGGTCGCATGTCATCGTGGAAGGAGCAAACTTGGAAGTTCCTTCCTCCTCAGACTTGCCGCAACCATCCATTCTACACTTATATATCAGGATCCGGAAACAACTTCCAACCGAGCAGCTCAAGTGGTAAGACCGCGACCAGTGGCCAAGTGGTCATTGGAGCACTCAGAAGGTTAGAAAATTGCAATTTTCGTAGCTCGCAGCAAGCAACCGGGATTCGATCCTGGGAGCGAACCGCGAGCGAGCTCTTGTTT
>SJVG01000464.1:0-29205 GCA_034774675.1 Scedosporium minutisporum
ATGTCGTCGGGGATCGGGGGTCTGGGGCACCAAGGTGTTTTGGTCGTGGATTGGGATTTTTTCATTCGGTCATGTACAGGTGGGAACTAGAGGAAATGGGCTGAAGATGGTTTGCAGCGGAGTTTGTCTTGTAAAGTCCACAGACGGATAAGAGCACGAGGTACGATGTACGAAGTACCTGGAAACAAGTCGGGGTCTGGCTGGTTGTGTCGGTATTGATTGATGTGATGTACTTGGACTTTTCTGCCTGTCGTGTGTGGGCGTTCTTGCTATTACAGTCTTGCTCCTGCACCTATCAATTGCAAGGACGAAGTACTCCTTCGAACACTATAAATTCCCTTTGTAGCCAGTTGGAGGTCCACACAGGTCCACAGCGCCTGTGTTAGAGCGGCAGTCATTGGCCAGACCAATTGGACCATGGCTTTCCGTGACATCGTCTTGCCAAGACGTTGTGATTTCTTGCGCTGATGACTAAACCCTCAGCTTGGGTCTTGCCCCAGACGCCTCCCAAAAGCTGTGGTCTTGCCGCTCTGGGGCGGACCAACCTTGCTCCTGCCTCACTGGATGGATTTTCTGAGAGAATTTTTCAAGCCACAGCAACACTCGACAACGCAACTTCCCGAATTCTTTTAGTCAGCGAGGTGGACCCGATTCTAACGCGGGTGCAATTGTACTTCGTACTTATTTCGCAATCTTCGTACTGATATACTTCGGACTTGTATACTTTGTAACATCAGAACATCAGACGACGATTGCTTCTCCTGGTCAAGGAAGGAATTCCATCCTTCTCCAATCCATCTCCGGAGTATCTTGGGCAACAACCTTGTTAGTGTGTCATGCTCTTTTAGGCCTCGGGCATACTACACACCACAACAAGATACCGGGTTCCGACCATGTTGCGAACTGCTGCACGCCAGGCCGGCCATGTCGCACAGACGGCTGCGTCGGCGGTTACTGATGCGGCGCTGTATCCCAAGATCGGCGAGAAGCTACACGGCTTCACGCTTATGCGCTCCAAGCATGTTCCTGAGCTCGAGCTGACTGCCCTTCACCTGAAGCACGACAAGACTGGCGCCGACTATCTCCATATTGCTCGGGAAGATAACAACAATGTCTTCTCAGTCGGCTTCAAGACCAATCCTCCGGATGATACGGGTATCCCACATATTCTCGAGCACACGACGCTGTGCGGAAGTGAGAAGTAAATAACACCTTAACCGACTGCAGCTTGCGCGTGGTGTCACGCTAACTAACATCACACCCAATTGGCAGGTACCCCATCCGAGACCCCTTCTTCAAGATGCTTCCGCGCACTTTGTCGAACTTCATGAACGCCTTCACTGCCTCCGACCATACGTACTACCCCTTTGCTACTACCAATGCGCAGGACTTCAAGAACCTCATGTCGGTGTACATGGATGCGACCTTGCATCCCCTTCTCAAACAAACCGACTTCCTGCAGGAGGGTTGGCGAATCGGCCCCGAGAACCCGCAGGCCGAAGCCGGTGAGGAGGGCAGCAGGCTGGTGTTCAAGGGTGTGGTTTACAACGAGATGAAGGGACAGATGTCTGATGCCGGATACTTGTACTACATCCGATTCCAAGACCACATTTTCCCCGACATCAATAACTCGGGTGGAGATCCCCAGAAGATCACGGACCTTACCTACGAGCAGCTAAAGCAATTCCATTTCGAGAACTACCACCCAAGCAACGCCAAGTTCTTCACCTACGGCGACATGGCTCTCGCGGACCACCTGCAGGAGGTTAACGCGCGCCTGGCCGAATTCCGAGAGACCCATCAGCTGGTGGATCATAGGCGACCTATTGACCTGAGCTCCGGTCCTATGGAGGTGACGGTGACGGGCCCCATCGACCCATTGGTTGACCCCGACAGGCAGTACAAGGCTTCGGTGTCTTGGATTATGGGCGAGACCAAGAATACGCTTGAGTCGTTCTCGCTATCACTCCTGTCCAATCTTTTGTTGGACGGCTACGGCTCGCCGCTTTACAGGGGCCTCATCGAGTCTGGCCTTGGCACCGACTGGAGCCCCAATACCGGGTATGACAGCAGTCCGAGCCACGCTATCTTTTCCATTGGCCTGTCAGGACTCAAGGAGGCAGATGTCCCTAAGCTAAAGGCAGAGGTTCGGCGGATCCTTGAAGAGGCCCGGGAAAAGGGGTTCGACCAAACCAAGATCGACGGTGCCATTCACCAGATTGAGCTCGGCTTGAAGCACAAGACGGCAACCTTTGGTCTCTCGCTGCTTCACCGCTTGAAGTCTAAATGGTTCAGTGGCGTCGATCCCTTCGACTCTTTGGCCTGGAACGAGACCATCTCTGCGTTCCAAGCTGAGCTTGCCAAGGGTGGTTACCTCGAAGGCCTCCTCGACAAGTACCTGCTGAATGACAACACTCTCACCTTCGTTATGGCGCCTTCGCCAACATATGGAGAGGGGATTGCCCAGGAAGAGAAGCAGAGGCTTGCGTCCAAGATCGAGCAAGCGGCTTCGCAGCTAGGCGGAGAGGCCGAGGCCCGAAAGGTTTTCGAGGCTCAAGAGCAAACGCTGCTCAAGGAGCAGGGCAAGACCAAGACGGAAGACCTGGAGTGTCTCCCCAGCGTTCACGTTGCCGACATTCCCCGAGAAGCGAAGCGCTCTGTCTTGCGTCATGACAAGTTGGACGATGTTAGTGTTCAGTGGCATGAGGCGCCGACAAACGGACTCACATATTTCCGAGCCATCAACACAATCGAGGGCCTTCCTGATGAACTTCGAGAGCTCATGCCGCTCTTTGCCGATAGCATCATACGTCTTGGTACGAAGGACATGACCATGGAGCAGTTGGAGGATCTAATCAAGCTCAAGACTGGTGGTGTCTCTGTTGGCTACCGCGTGGCGTCATCTGCCACTAACTTCCGGGAGGCGACCGAAGGCATTGCCTTTAGCGGCATGGCTTTGGACCGAAACGTGCCAGCCATGTTTGACATTATCAGAAAGCTTGTCGTCGAGACGGACTTTGATAGCGCAGAAGCACCCCTTCGCATTCGGCAACTCCTTCAGACATCTGCCGATGGCCTGGTCAACGATATCGCGTCTTCGGGCCACCAGTTCGCGAGGGGCTATGCGGAATCTGGTCTTACGCGAGCTGCCTGGCTCCAGCAGCAAGTCGGAGGACTTTCTCAGGTCAAGCTCATTACTTCGCTTGCCAGCCGGCCAGCGGCTGATAATCTGAGCGACGTGATTGAGAAGCTAAAGAGGATCCAGAACTTTATCCTTTCCGGCAACAACATGCGCACTGCGATCACCTGCGGATCTGAGAGTGTTCAGGACAACACGAAGGCTTTGGGGCAGTTCCTTTCGGCGAGGGCGAAGACGCCTTTTGACTTCAGCTCGTCGACGGGCTTCTCCGCGGGTCTTCCCCAAGATAAGAAGGCATTCTTCCCCCTGCCATATCACGTCTACTACGGCGGTCTTTCCGTGCCGACGACGTCGTATACTGCGGCGGAGGGTGCGCCGCTCCAGGTTCTAGCGCAGCTCCTCACTCACAAACATCTCCACCACGAGATCCGAGAAAAGGGAGGGGCTTACGGCGGCGGTGCTTACTGCTCGGCGCTTGACGGCCTCTTCGGGTTCTATTCGTACCGAGATCCTAACCCGCTCAACACGATTTCCGTTATGCGGGACACCGGACGTTGGGCAACGGAAAAGGAGTGGACCGACCGCGATCTCGAGGAAGCCAAGATCTCGGTATTCCAGCGCATCGATGCGCCGCGGTCTGTCAATGAGGAGGGCATGAACTACTTCCTCTACAGTATCACGGACGAGATGAAGCAGGCGCGCCGAGAGCGGCTCTTGGACGTCACGAAAGATCAGGTCCGCGAGGCGGCGCAGAAGTATCTCGTCGAAGGCCTCGAGCAGGATGCTGGAAGGCTGTGCTTCATCGGACAGAAGCAGCCTTGGGTTGACGATTCCTGGACTGTCCACGACATGAACTCGAACGGTTCTCAAAACTAAACACGTTTTCGAGAAATGGCGTGGTTTTTGAACTCGAGTTGCGTTTTGGTGTTTTGTTACATCTGTGATGTATCCCATTCATCAACTGTATACTACTACTAACTGAATAGAATGCCTACTGGGTGTTAGACGATAGAATATACCCTCTCCAATGACTGTTTGTTTCACTTGTTTGCCGCCGAGATTCACATACAAGGAAACGTACTTGGTGTACTTGGTTGCTCGCATCTGCGATGCAAACACGCAAACACAAAGACCAAACAAAATGCCCCAGATCTTGGGGCAGACAGCGTTTTTATTACAATACGTCTTGTGGCCGATTTCTTCTTCTCTCTGGCCTCGAGATCACTTCAAAACGCGAGAGCAAACGTGGGGAATGCGCGCGGATGGTTCGGCGGGCTTTCACGGCCCGTTGAAACCCCGGCGCGTTCCCTCTATTCTCACTTTCAGACCCGAGATACCAGAGGCGTGGATCATCGGACTAATGCTGAGAAGACATGCTGTAGGAAAAGGGGAAGAGATGTTAATCTGGGCTCGTCACTTGACTGGGACAGCTTCTACTACCATCACGTGGACCTGTCCATGCTCCATGCTCCATGCTCCATGCTGAGGGCAGATTCCAGGCTGCCATCTAAACTATAAAAACGGAAATCTCTTATTCCTATTATTTTTGTTAGATTTTCTAAATTGAATTAAATCCGTATTTTATGCTTTCCCAATGTCCAGGTCTCGTGGTCTCTCCCCACACAGAGTATAATTGAGTTTTGGGGGTTTGCATTTGATGTTTCCCGATCCGGGTCTAGTCTGGCGGTCTCACCGGTCTCGCCATTTTGAGTTTTGAGATTTGTTTCGAAGACATCGACAACATTTGACCTTTGACTTCGTCATTTTGCTTTTGCCTTTGGTGGCTGTGCCTGCCACAGTGTGTAACAAAGATCAAGAGGGAGGTCGGCTCACACGAGCAAAAACTCCCAGGGTCTAAATGAGATCTTGAGACATTCATCATTTCGCGCAGGAAAGGCCAGCATTGATGAAATCTCCAGATACAACAAGGGAAGGAGGGAATGGTCACGACCAGCCACAGCAATATCTCATCGCATCCTCACTTTTGACTTGACCTGTACATATATTCCTCGACCGAACATTTCCGCGCATCTCATCACGAACTCCAACCCGGAACTCGAACTCAATCACCAACATCACGGCAAACTGTAATGCAGACGTCTGAACAATGCATGGATCCCCCACCGCTCACAAAACCCCAACTCCACGCCCTCTTAAACATCCTAACCCACGCAGAGACCTACTCCGAAATAGAGGCCTTTAAACACCCGCACACCATCTCCCAGTATGGCTACCCCTTCGCGCCGGCTCCGCCCGTGAGCACCGGCGACGACGACGATGAGAAGAAGAAGCCAGCGGCCTCGGCGACGTCCCCCCTCCTCCAAACCCTCCTCGTCAAGTTCGTCCTGCCGCTCCCGGGCATCCGGGACCTACCGCCTGATTTCTGGAATGTGAGGGTTCAAGGCCTGCTGGCGAAGTTGGCGGAGGAGGACCTGAGCGAGAGCTACGACAAGGGGGCCATAGGGACTAGGAAGACTTTGGCTACTGGGGCGTCGGCGCTTATTGAGATGTTGGCGAGAGGGTGTTTGGGGGGGTATCAGCGTTCGGAAACGTACTCCGATGCGAGGAACGGGAACGAGGATGCGGATGTGAGCGCGAACGGGAAGAAGGTGGAGAAGAGCTTGGAGGATTCGTGGGAGGAGTTTTTACAGGAGCTGATTCATGGGGAGATGATTGAGGCGTTGTGTGAGTGGCTGGAGGAGAGTGAGGATGTGGAGGGGCATTCGGATCTTGTTAGGGCGGCGGCGGACTATTCTATTATAAAGTGAGTGTACACCATGAAGCTCTTTCGCTATTGTCTCAACTATTTCCCTCTTCCCATTCAGTTTCCTGACTTTGTTTTCTTTCGACAGTTTGGCGAGCTTGCTGCACCATGTGTTCGCAGTCACGCCCGAGGGCCAGTACGTCCTCAGCCTGTTCCGGAACTCCCACCGGCTTATTCCCTACGGGATGATTCGGCAGATTCTTAAGTTCGGGAATGCCGCGACCATGTTGAATTCCCTTCTGAAGCTACTTCTTGCAAAGTTGAGCTTGGGGTCGTTTTCGAACTGGGCTGGGTTGACGTCGAAGGCGGATGAGGGGATGAATCTACTTCAGAGGTGTGTGGTCTATTCCGAGGTTCCCTTCCTTATTGTATTGTCTATCTATATTGTCTATCCGACTACGAGGCTAACGTAGGTATGTCCGTCCTCGTCAGAATCATATCCGGAGTGATGTACTGGGATTCCTCCGAATTCAAAAAGACAGCCGACAAGATCGAGAAATCCAAAGCAGCACCAAGTTCAAAGCACTTAAAAGCCATCCGAAAACACGCCCAAGGCTCCAGGGAAAAACGTCTCGAAATACGAGAACTCAGCATCCAATCCTCCAAATCCATAATCCTCTCGATCCTCGACGACGCGCACCCCAACCTATCCTGCACGTTAACGGAGACGCAACACCACGAGTGCCTCCAGTACTACGCGGCGCACCTGTCTACGCGCGACAGGGACGTCATCGTCAACACCTTTTGCCGACAGACGCCCGACCTACTCACGCAGGCCATGCGCGATGTGGTGGGCGTGTACGAGCCGATGATACGGAGCATACATGACAACATTGATTTGGCGGAACATCTCGACGCGGCGAAGGCATTTATAGAAGATTTGATCACTGTGAGCTCGAGCAGGAGGGTCAGCGAGGGAGGGGAGGCGGCGAAGAATGGCCATCGTGATGAGGATGGGTCGTACGAGCTGCCGACGGTGGAGGATTACGTGGATCTGCTCCATCGACACAAGGGCTCGGTGTATAAGTGGCTGCACCACGTTTCCAACAAGTGTCCCGAGGTCAGGGACATGGTAAAGGAATGGGCCCAGGGCGCCGCCGAAGTATTCCGCGCAGAGGGCCGGTCGGCCAGCACTCGAGGCGCTGCATTCACAGAGCGGCTCCAGCTCATGTTTTCTTCCCTCCCAAAGGAGCAGCAGGACACCATACGGCCCGTCCTCGACAAACACTCAGACTATCTCGATTCGCTGCACGGAATCACGCACGCTCGCGTACAGACCATCATGGACAAGGCCGAGTCGAGCACGTCATGCGGACCGGGCATGTATCTCGCCAGCTGGCAGTCTCTCTTGGACGAATCTCTAGTCTCGCCGGGCTTCGAGGGAAATATACGCAAGGGCAAGGACGTTATTAATAGGATCACGCCGGGAAAGCCGGGGGTTAGCGGTGAGACGGCGTGGGATGGGAGCGTGGATGTTACGCGGGCGATGGAGGAGATTGAGCTGGAGGAACGGCTACGACCTGATGGGGAGGTTGTCGTGGATGCGCTGGGGGAGCAGTTTCATGAGTTGCTGAGGGAGGTGGCGAGGAGGGCTGTTCGGGATGCGTGGAGGAAGGAGAACATATAGATGACTTTTTTTTTCATCACTCGCATTTAGATGGGCATTTCTGGGAAAATAGACTTTTCGAATTTTTTTTATTGTAATTTTCCTCCTTCTTCACACCTCAATACTGAAATTGAGATGCTGGGTTCGTTGGTGAAGTTGAGGACACCGTGGTTTGGGCTTTGCCACGTAATAATGAGGCGTTCAGCAACAGAGGAGCCTGGGCTTTCTTATAACTCGAGAGAATCGCCACCAAAACAAGGCTTCAAAACAAAGTCAACATCTCTTTCACGTTTCCCATTTCTTACCAAACAGATATACTCGTACATTTAAAAGAAAAGAAAGAACCAAAAATGACACCTCTTGACAATGCGATGAAATCCAAGGTCAGTTGATCAATACTTACACCAGATCCCGTGAGGATACTTGACCGAGACTAACATGCCGATTGATGCCTAGAACCTCCTCTTAAGTATGAGGCACCCTACCTCAATTACTCGAATCTCAGGCACAATTTCTATTCTATATTGGCTAACGTTCATCTAGCTTTTGGAGGCGTCATCACCGCGGTCGCCGCATGGTCCATCTGGGGCGGCGACATGTTCCCAGCCCAGCGCGACCCGACCGGGAACCCCGAAGACTGGACGCTCGAGGAGATGAGAAGGTGGCTTAGTGCTGTAAGTAACCACTCGAGATCTCCATTCCTCTTGATCGCTGGGAGGCTTTCTGTTTTACATGCGAAGAATCCGGTTCTTCCAGCAGTATGCGGAGCTAATATAGTGCTCTGTTTATTAGAGGAACTTGATGCCTGCGGCTTCGGCGACGAGAGAGGAGTTGCTGGAGAGGATTAAGGCCAATATGCGACATCCTAGGACGTGAGCTACTGAGCTAGCGAAGCAGAGAGGGCGGGGTGGAACGGGCTGAAGATTTATCGTTATTCCCTTATAGATACCTGAAGAAGATTCTACATGCTTGATGATTATCCTTCTTTACGCTCTTGTTCCTGTGCTGGCCCTCCTCACCGAGACTGACTGAAGCCAGCAACTTAGCTAGTACTCCGTTAATTACTACTCCGTTGTACGAAATTCTTTGAGCCGGAATCGACGTCAGCCGTCTCACCTTCAACACACGAGTAATTTGATTATGAACGAGACTCAGTCCCAGGGAGCAACCACGCTCTACAAAGGAGCATTCTAAACGAATAATCGACTCTCCGAGAGGAAGCGTGTGGAGGCGTCGCTGTCTGGCTTGGCATTGGGATGCGGGATGCGGGACGCATTTCGAGGCGGTCCAAGGCGCACAAATCAATCGTCCCGGAACCTATTAGAACTCCCTGTCCTTTGCAACACAAGCCGCACCCCGTTTTATGACTCGACAGTCGACGAGGACAAGGGTGGCGCAGCCCTGGGTTGCAGGAGGGGCCGACAAGCGAGGCGATGACGAGGAGGGAGCTCACAACTCGACTAGGGCTTGAGCGGCTGAGGGTAGCAAAAACTAGCACAGCCTGGTCATTTCACGGCCAAGTCTCTCTTTACTTTCGACCCTTTCTGCTGCGTAGCGGCGTCCGTCTTTCCTTAAAGCAGCATCATTCACATCATGGAGAGGTGTTAGTTTGGTTGGGTTGAGCCTTATTCACGATCCAATGAGACCGCGCAATCCTCACTAGGCAGACGGTGCGATGCTAACATTCAGCGATGGAACCGCTCGATATCCTAGCCATTTCCGCTGCAGTAGCGCAGTTCATCGACTTCGGAACGCGCCTCTGTTCCCAAGCATTCCAATTATACAAATCCGCATCGGGTCTGACGAGCGACGAGGCAGACCTCACGACGATCGCGAACGACCTCGCCGAGCTGGGCCAGAAAATTGCGTCGCGACGGGCTCTCCTCGGACAGGGCAAGCCCGAAGATGGGAGCTTCGAAGCCCTCCTCGTCGATATATGCGGCGAGTGCTCCGCGGCCGCACAGAATCTCGACGCGGCGATTCGAAAATTTCGGCCGGAGCATTTCAGGATGAAATTCCTTTTTGGTGAGCAGGGTGGGAAAATGGTGAACAGCTTGATGGATGCCCTGCGCTCGGTACGGTTTGATGCGAGTGAATGGCACCGGAAGTTGTCCCGTCTCAGGGAGCGTATGATGACTATGACGACTCTTGTATTGTGGTAGGCAAAGCCATGGGCTTGAAAGCTACCCCGTTTACTTCACAATGTTTAGTCTTCTGATCAAGTCTTTTGCTGTTAAGGGAGAAATCATCGTCCGTGGTGCACGAGCAACAGCGCCTTTCTCATCGCCAGGCCGAGATACTAGGGACACTCAATAAGCTGGCGGCCGACGTCACCAATTTCAAGTACTCCCTCGTCCATATCGCCGACGGGAACCCGTCCAGCCTAGACCATCGCCGCCAAGCCATTGCCAAATCCATCTGGTCTTCAGAAGGCATCTCCTCGCAGCTGCAGCTGTCAAGCGTCGAAGTTCGCCTCATGTCGGATGAAGTCGGGAATGGAAACGGGGCTCACGATACCACTCAGCAGGCGTTAACCCAGACAGACCGATACGCCTCTCGATTGTTGAAACACCAGGAGACTGAATCCGAGTTCTACGTCAAGGCAATTGTTGACAGTCTTCGGTTTCAAGGCGTGAAACATCGGGAAGATGCCATCCCGGAAGCTTATACGAGGACATTCCAGTGGGTCTTCGAGAGGCCCCCACAGTCAAGCCCTCGTGGTCCCTGGACAGAATTACCTCGGTGGCTCGAGCAGTCCGTAGACGACGTATACTGGATCACCGGCAAGGCTGGGGCAGGAAAGAGCACGATGATGAAGTTCCTGACCACACACCCGAAGACGTTGGAGCATCTTCGCAAGTGGAGCTCTAGCCAGCAACTCATTCTCGCCTCTTTCTATTTCTGGAACGCTGGCAGCTCGGAACTGCAGAAATCCCAAACGGGGCTGCTGCGGACTCTCTTACTCCAGTGCATCGAGCAGATGCCGAGCCTGGCGCCGAAAATCTGCCCGCGCCGTTGGGCCTGGTTCAAGATATTCGGTGCTAGCGATGTGAACCAAGTGCCGCAATGGTCGTGGGGAGAGTTGGTTGAGTGTTTCTCGGCCCTGCTGCTGCTCTCTGCAAAGGACAACAAGTTCAAGTTGGCGCTGTTCATTGACGGACTTGATGAATTCACCGGCGATCATCAGAAGCTTATCGACTTCGTCAAGCTCTTTTATCGCCGCCGAGGTACCAAGGTTATTATTAGTAGTAGGCCATGGAACATGTTCAAGGATGCTTTCGGCGCCACCCCGAGCCTTAGGATGGAAGAATTCACGAGTAGGGACGTCGAGGCATTCGTCAACGGCGAGTTTAACCGGACGCAAGGGTTCCACGAACTCCGGCAAGCTTACCCCGTGGAGGCGAAACGGCTCACGCAGGGAATTGTCGACAAGGCGCAGGGCGTTTTCCTCTGGGTGTCCGTCGTCGTTCGGGCGCTCTGTGAAGGTCTGACGGAAGGTGATAACCTGAGCGAGTTGCAGGCGCTACTTAACATGCTACCGACCGACTTGTCTCAGCTGTACCAGAGGATCTGGCGGAGCATTAAGCCCCAGTACATCGCCCAAACGGCGAAGCTCTTCCAAATACGCATCAACGCAAAGACCCTTCTCGACGTCACCACGCTTCACCTAGCGGATATGGAGTGGGAGAAGGCCCTTGGATACCGCATGGCCGAAATCACTGCCGAGAAGCGCGACCACATCATCCAGACCATGAGTAGGAGACTCGATAGTCGTACAAGAGGTCTTCTTGAGGTGACCAAAGACGGCCAGGTCGACTACCTGCACCGGAGCGTGCGAGACTGGACGGAAACCAGTTGGCAAGACATCTGTGCCAAGGCAGACCCGGACTTCGACCCCCATCTTGCACTACTGCAAGCCTTCTCCGTGCAAGTCGCCGACCCAAAGATCTGGGAGAACTCAAGTTTACACCTACCCGTCGAGGCATTTTGGTCCCGAACATCGATGTGCATCTTTCACGCCGCTAGCGTTCGTGACGAACCGAACCGTGCGGATGCACTCGTAAAGATCATGGACCGACTGGACCGTGAGCTCGAGGTCCTATCGACCTCATTCGTAGACGGATCTGGATTCGCGCTGTACCGAGATCGCACCAACGCGAGTCTCGTGGCATCCTCGGTAGCAGACCTTCCCCATTGGTCTAACACGCAGTACACCATGTCGCCGGGGCAGCCGGTCTGCACCTTCGTCGGCTTTGCCGCCCAGTGGGCTATTTTACCCTACGTGCGGGCCGCGATAGCAACCCCCAAGAATCCCAAGTTAAGCGGCAAATCCGACCCGCAGCATCTACCGGTCTTATCTTGCGCCGTCCTTGGATTCGACCATTTTGCACGACCGGATGTGTTAGATATAGTTGAGCGATATTGTTCCTTGATAGACCCGGCTATCAGGCTTGAAGTTGTGCGCATAGTTTTGGATAATCGCGACATAGCTGATAAGGCGACGAAGAAGAAGAGGAAAAAGTCATCTGGCCATGAAAACGGCCACGTCCAAGATCTGCTTGGCGAGGTTATTCAGAAAAGGGATTTCTTCAGAAGCATCTCCAACGCTGATGACAAGGTGCGGACATATTGGGAGGACGTCGCGATGGTGTTGAGCGAGTATGTGGCCAAGCAGGATGAGGTGCAAGCCCAACAACCACTGAGAGGGAAGAAAACGCGAGCATCATTCCCCCGGTTCATCCAGCAGAGTTTCGCTAGGCTGGCTCGGAAGGTCTAGCATGGACACTAGTATTCTTCCGTAGGCTAACTTCCTCCCCCAATACTCTCTACTTCACCAGGCACGCACCCCTTTCCATATCATTAATACTCATCTCATCAGACCCCCTCTATCCTCCCTATTAGGGATACGCCAGGGCCAAGATACCCTCGCCCACCTTCATACATTTCTCCAAACCCATAGCTCTTCCTTTATAATAGTAATACGTCTGTAAGCAGGATCAATGACATGGTAAGCTGAGAGAAGATATTGAGAGGAGCACATGACAAGTCGTACGGATTCATATTGACACATTAGCTATTTTCAACACCTTTACAACATCTTGATCCCTCGTAATGTGTTGACAAGACATCCACTGTCTATATAGAATTGCCTCAAGGATCTCGGCGTAGACACCTCGAGATCGAGATGGAATTGGAACCCGCAATGGAGTCCCAACCCGCCGGCACGAGATCCGTTGCGCTCAGCTCTATCTAAGTCAACACTAACGTCAAGCTTCTGATCCAAACTTCAGATCCCTGTCAACAATTTTGGCTACGTAAACCCGATGAACATGACTTGTAATGGTTACGGCCATTGAACGCAGCCTACTGTCCTGTCTGACCTTCTCTTACACTCCTCTCGATCGCGATTTGGGTATGAAGAATGGCAGCGTCAATCTCAAATTGCATGGTGAGTCTCAGGGATTGATACACGAGTTTGTATGCGGTCACTTCCCTTCACTCAGAAACCCCTCCTATAGAAGCTTTCCTAACATAGAGAGATAGAGGGCTGTAAGCCTCGTGGTGCGGAAAGTCCGCCTTGGAGTATTCTTTCTTCAGCATCTCCCGAACCCTCGACGATTCCGGATCCGTCCTGCCACGAAGTTAGAAGAAACACATACTTTAAAGTAGCGAATTGGGGAATTTTTGATACATTGGTCGATCCTCCAATTCTGCTGACTTGCACCAAATTATGATCGCGGGTCGGCCGATGTCCGCGATGATCTGCTTGACTGGCACATTAGGCGCAATCGACAAAACGACGCTAGTCTCGTCCACTTCTAGAAAGCCCACGGGGTCCTCCAGGATTTTGACTCCTGATGCCTGGAGGACCTGCTTGTCCTGATCGGAGTATCCAGGCTCTTGTGAGAAGCATTCGAGCTCGGGTGTCCGGGTGGAATTGGCAAGGTCGCGTCGAAGACTCATGAGCAGCGCATGCTGGATCAGGGAGTGACGAGAGGCCTCGAAGTCACCATCCATAGAACCCAATGCGAATGCAATCACTTTGGTGAGCCCGAATGGGAGTTTCAGGGAAGCCAGGATTTGTTGCAGTTCATCATGTTGTTGGCTGGAATCCCATTCTGCCCTGGCATCCTCGAAAATCCGTTGCGGGTCTCCTGCACACCCGAGAGGCGGCAGTCGTCCGGGCCATGTCCTTCGTTCCCACGTGCAATAGACAATTAATATCGTGATATAAGGAGTGATACCATCCAGTTCAGAACCTACTCGTCTCATAAGGGATTCAATGGACCAATAATCAAGTTGTACGCTCCTACAAGAATGTCAGTTTGAAAGACAACAATTGAATTGGCAGATTTACTGTACTCTATCACCTCGACGTCAGATTTGTCGTCAGATTTGTCGTCAGACTTGTCGTTGGAGAATGGCAGGCAGATAGTATACTCCACGCTCTTGCCGGTCATGTCGATCAACGTGACTTGTCGGTCATCTCGGGGTCTTGCGCGGTAAAGGGCCAGCTGGTTTCCGGCATGTCGAATAGAATCTTTGGTGAAGAGCGGCACTCCGCTGTCATATATGGATTGGATCTTGTCGGATATTGCCTTCAAGGCAGCCGCCCCCTCCGGGTCGGGGAACATCGAGGGATTGGCAGTAGGGTCCCAGGTTAGCGGCTCGTATGAATCTGGCGCATTGGATGGCGAGGCCTGGGGATCCATGATGCAAGCAAGACGCCGAAGGCAGAGGCGAGGTCGCGACGCCGGGGACGCAAATATATTGACCGGGTCACAGGGAGAGATGGACGAGCTCTGATGGCCGGTGATGACAGCTAGAGTCGGTCTGTGGAAATTCCCTGGTTTTAAAACACTGGACGTAAAAAGAACAACTCAAGCGTTACTTCCAAGCCAGGTGGTTTATGGAGATGGTTGCACCAAGCATCGTGTTGCTGTCCTGTGAGGTGTGGCGGTGTCTCGGTGCCACCCACCGTTCCTTGTTGGTCTGCACATGCATGAAGGTGAAGGGCGAGATCAAAGGAGGTGTTCTAACCTCCCGGTCTCGAGTCAAATGTTTTTAAGATTTAGAATCGGGACTCTCTCCAAGTCGAGAGAGAATTTGTATAGAAATCGCGTCTTTGATTTATTGATTTAATCAATACTCCAGCCTGGGTACTCCGTCTACGACTTCTAAGAAGAGTTTAGAAAGCTCCAACCGGCCGCCTAGCACGCCTACTTTTGTGATGAGAATACATTGATGAAATCTCAAAATGTCAACTCTAGTCTCTACAATTCCGGTCATCCAGCCACTCAGCCGGTTCTCATCGGGCCTTCTTGTCGAGTCAACAGATGGCAAGACAAACCACCATTTTCAGATCCCACGGCTTCGTTCTCGGCGGGCTCTCGCGGGATTTTCTCCTCCATTGGCCTTGGGAAGACCGCAGCCTCACGGTTTTCAATCGCGGAAAACACATTTTCAGCCAATCCTCTCACCCACGCTCACGAGTAGCTGAGACAGCAATGCAGGGAAGGGAGGAGGTTCTCACCTCCACACTGGCACTTAGAAGGGCATAGAGGAAATGTACTGGCATGAAGATTTCGGTGCCGGCGGCTGTCGCAGTACAGACACAAGGCCAATACTACCCAGTTCCTCGCTTGTCATGAATGGGCGTCTGGGAAAAGAGGCTCGGTTCCGAAGGGAAGAACATTGTCACTGGAACATCTCGCCTGCGATTCCGTTCAGGTGTGAATTTATTTAGCTTATTCAACATGGAAGATGCAATGGGTCGTGACCTTTCTTTTTTCTTTCCCCAGATCACGTCTCGGACAGACCTTGATGAGCTTAAAGGTTAAATGCTGTTTTGGTGGTAGAAATATGACACTATTTTGTAATAAATAAAATACAATTGAATTGAGGTATATAGAGCAACAGTTTGAAGCCAAACCTTTTGCTCTCATGCCTAAGCTGTTCTTGACGGGGTTGGTAATTTTAGTTCGGCAGAGGCCGATAGCGAATGGTGTGATAAACCCTTCCTGTTCCAAGTTCGAATTCTCAGACCCAAACGCCTAGTCGTATACAGCACCAGAACTTTTCTCAGTCCTTCGTTTGCAGCGAAAAGACTGCCCTGTACTGTTCTTCTCCCATTTTAAAACTCACCACGCCCCCCAATCGTCCGGCTCGGCTAGCTTATAAAAAGCCTCGGCTCACATCCTCTATGAGAAGCGGTCCCCTTTGCGGCTCACAAAGGGCTTGTCGCTTTCGTATTTACTCTTCTCGTAGACTCTCTGATGCTCGTTCTCGGGCGCGTGGCGCGTAGGGGCCGGGTCTTGGCTGACTTCTTGGGAGGGAGAGCCCACGGCGTCGGTTCGTGGGGCTTCTTTGAAACCGTTTTGAGTCGAAAGGTATTGTTGTTCAGCGAGGGCCGCGTCCCTCAGCTTCCTCTGTCTAGCGGCCTCGAGGTTGGCTGCGCGATCGGCGTTGATGGACTTCTTCGCGAAGTAGTAGGCTCCGGCGCCAGCTGGGAGAGCGGTGTTAGCGACGAGAGGAGAGACCATTTCGGGGGGAGGGATTGGGTATTGGGAAGAGGTTTATGAGGCGCTAGGAGTCGTACCGACGCAGAGGGAGCCCCATCCAAACCTAGAGACGAGGTTAGTTGCGCTGGAAGATACGGGTTTTGTGGGTGTTCTGACCAGAAGGAGCGTGCCTTAGAAGTCCAGGGTTTCTGTTAGCGGGTGTGAAGAACGAAAAAAGGGACCATTTGGTCACTTACAGTATTCATTTTTGCGACGAATTGAAAAGGGCCGAGGGAGTAGGTGGCTATTATTTGGCTTGAAAATAAAGGAAGGACGCGTCGTTGGGGTTGCGTGCGAGAAGTTTTTGGTAGGAAAGAGGATTAAAGATTGATGGCCGAGGATGGTCTGAGGGAAGATTCGGAAAACTATCGCACTGAGAAGTTTTTGGCTGGAGCTGTGACGATGGGCAATCGCCGAAAACAGGTCGGCGATGGGGTACGTATCTCCTAGCCTCCGCCTCTTCTGTCCTTATGAGGTTGAGGGACAGGAGTGACGTACCTTGGTCCGTTTACGGCTTCGTCGGTTAACCTTCGGAGGGATGAGAAAATACGAAGTACTTTCAAGATACACAAGCAATTTATTCCATTTTTAGCCCCTGGGACTACACTGTCGTTTACCATTCTTTGCACAACACGGAAGCCGGTGGCAAGTCTAGACCTCGCATCTTGGCACACGTAAAACAGTCGGTACATTTCGGGCGTGGGGCATCTCGTATCTCTCTGTTCTGCACGAGATCAAAGTCCAGACTTGGCCAGACAAATATTGATTTTCGAAGCCTCACAGGGTGGAACACAACGGACACCAAAACTACTTCGTAGGATGAGTAATGAGGCTCATGCCTTGGGGGTACCGACGACATATCGATCCTAGTTAATGTCACTATGTCTGTCTTCTGCCGGCGCCTTTAACTCGATAGGAGATTTTGTCGTGGTTTCACATGAGACAGGCTAGGCTAGTCTTGGTGCTGCTAATGCTATGTAATCTACTTCGTACTTCGTAGTGATAATATAGACAGTTTAAGAAAGAGCTGCACCTCCCGCACGCCTGTTTCCATGACTGTACGAAGTACATGTACTCTTCGACTTGTGTACCTCAGTATCGTAGCTGTAGTAATCAACCTTGACGTTGAACGTTGAACTCTTCTCAATCCTCAATACCGGGACCCATTCTATCGATGCCCACTAGATTGGTGCCAGAGCCAGCAGCTTAAACGTCCTAGTGTGTCGATGTCCCTGTAATATTGATCAGGCACTGCATTGTGGTACCTGCGCACCCAAAACCGGCCCACAAATCTTCGACAGGTACAAACGGCACTGCCATGCCAACGTATCATCCCGGCGGTATTTCCGTGGTGCGGTACTCACCCCCTTGTTTCTTCTAGAAACCGCCACAGAACCTCCTTGGTGCTGGCTACTGCTGCTCCTCTCCTTCCCACCAACTCCTCCACCATCGGCCCGCCCCTTCAACAAAACCTCAACCACCCCCGACGACCCCGACGACACGCGGCTCCAAGGCTGATCAATATTCATAGCAGTCCTGCTCTACCTGGGCTACCTCGCGTGTCCCCTTTCTGAGCCAGAGCATCCAAGTTTCCACCGGGGCAAAGCATCTAGCCCAACGCCCCGGTTCTCCTTGAGCACTGACTACCCTTGGATGAAATCGAAATTACCCAGAGTCCCTCGACGCTCTGTGATCCCGCCTTTCGTCTCATCTCGATCCTCCGACTTACTAGGGGCACCGATTATGTCCAGTCCTGTCGAGAGACACTTCAGCATCACCAACCCCAACCGACCATCACCCCGACCCGTCAACCTCGCCGCCGTGCCCCTCCAATAACCGGAGGTCTTGTGCCCCGACTCGAAACCTACAACCCAAGCTGTCCTCGACCTCCGCTACTGGTAGCCGAGCTAATGACGGAGAGGCACGGGTTGCGTCTCTAATTCCGTTTTCACACAAATCTACAAACGATTTCCGTCATCGTTTTCCCCGCGCAAGGCTTCCACTGGGTGGTAGTATGGGATCTCCCAGCGAACCATGAACAACAACAACAACAAGCCTGATGGGCAAGATGCCTCCCACATCGTTAGTCCTTTTTCGCGCTGAAGCGCCCTCTTCCCACTCCCGGCTGAACCCATCTTCTTCTAACACTCTGGTATAGAAGCCCGTTTCTTCCCTGCGCTCGCATTTCGAGAGTATGAGCAAAATCAAAGAGGCGAACCCTTCCCTCTCAGCGACCCCTTTTCGCCCAATATCCCCAGCCCCGAAACCGATTGCGCTGCGAGATTCGAAGCCAGAGCGAGAGGCCGCTCCCACACCCCCTCCCGTGCCGAAGAATAGACCGACCTTTAATAGTCTAAAGATACCGAGTAATAATGAAGATGTCCACTCCCTATCGCCCTCGCGAGCCGTCGCTCCCCCGCCTCCCCTCAGTCCGAAACCTACGAAGCCCATGCGCCCGCCTTCGGTCCTTATACAGCCTCCTCTGTCTCCACCCAAGGAGAGGACAACACACCCGAATCTCGGCGAGCATACCGCTTTCCTCAACCCCGACTCCCTTGTTTCTTCGACGACGCCTGCCAGCTCGCCGCGGTCGTTTAAGATACCCAGCCGGACCCACTCCCCTGCCCCGGATCCCCGGCGGCTTTCGAGAATCACCGGATCCAACCCTCCGTCGCCGCCGCCGCCGCGCCGGTCCGGCGAGTTCAAGCGGGAATCCAAACCCGCCCCTCCATCTATAAACCGAGCTGAGAAACCCGTGATGCCATCGAGAAACTCGCAGATTATTGCTCCGAGGCCTCAAAATGGCATAGCCAAGGCTCCTCCTCCCCAGTTAGCTCAGGAGACCTCCCCTTTCAGCAGCCCGCCCAGTAGCCCGAATAGTAGCGATCATGAGGCCCCTCCTCCGATACCACGCAGGCCCCGACCACAGTCAGAGTACTTTCAGCCTCGGAGCCAGACGTGGACCAATTTTGAGCCCCCGCCCGTTCACCCATCTCTTGCTGGCAGGCGGCCGGAACGAGACGGTCACCAGTTTTCCAAGTCTTACATTTCACCCCAGTGTACAGGCGAACGCCGCCCTGCTCTACCTAATCGACCCCGTATGTCTATGGAACCGCCTCCCCGCCCACCACCGATTAATAACTCCACGAAACCACCTCCACGACCTCCTCGACCCACTATCAACACCACCAACCACACGTTCGTTGACGGGCCCCCCACCCCACACGTCCCAGCTTCCGCAACACGGCGTGCGTCTCCGTCGGCAGCGATTAATCGACTACCTCCCCCACCGTCTCGCGTTAACACAAGATCCCTGCCGGTCGAGCAGCAGGCCGCAGATCGCCAACCTCCTGACCTCAAAGGAATTACAAACACCTCTGCGCACTCAACAGCCTCTGCACCTCGGACAGAGCCTCCAGGGCAAGCAGTTTCTTATCCAGATGCGTCTAATGTCAACAGGCGGCCACCATTCATCAAGCAAGGGGCCCACGAAATATCAACCAAGTACGATGCGAAGGTAATCGATGTCTGCGGCCAATACGTCTGCAGCGTCGGGCAGTTGACGAGAGCATGGAACCTTCAGGATGGCGAGCAGGTCCTTAGCTTGGCGCACGGAGAGGGGACCAAAGCGACGGCGGCGATCTTCAAGCCGGGTGCCCATGTGGATGAGGAAGGCGCACGATTATGGATTGGAAACAATGTCGGAGAACTTATGGAGGTCGACGTCATGACGCAGAGCATCATATCGATCAAGCCGAACGCGCACGGCCGAAGCGAGATTATCAAGATTTACCGCCACTTCAACGAGCTATGGACTCTAGACGAGACGGGCGCTCTACACGTTTGGGAACCTACCGAAAACGGCGCACCGAGCCTCGGCGGCAACCCTAGCCAGATCTACAGGGTGCCCAAGGGCCACACCTTCTCCATGGTCGTCGGCGATCAGCTTTGGTACGCGACGGGCAAGGAAATCCGAGTGTTCGCGCCGTCGGCGAGCGGCAAGGGCCAGTTCCAAGTTCTCATGAGGGCTCTGGTCCAGGACACTGCCGGCGACGTCACGGCCGGTACGATAATGAAGTCAGATCCCGATAAAGTCTTCTTCGGACACTCGGACGGGCGGGTCAGCGTATACTCGCGCACGGATTACTCGTGCATCAAGGTGATGAACGTGAGCTCGTTCAAGATCAACTCGATGGCGTGCGTGGGGACCTACATCTGGGCTGGGTACAACAACGGGCGGATCTGCGTCTACGACACGAGCAAGAGTCCGTGGGCCGTCAAGAAGGAATGGCACGCGCACGAGAACCCCGTCATCAAGATCATCGCCGACCCGGCTAGCGCCTACCGCATGGACCGGCTGCAGGTCATTTCCTTTGGTGCAGATAACTTGATCCGGGCGTGGGACGGACTGCTGCAGGAGGATTGGCTCGAGGACCAGATGAAGTCGCTCGATGCCAAGTATTGCCGCTTCCAGGACCTCAAGGTCATGCTTATGACGTGGAATGCTGGGGCGTCGACGCCTCATAGCCTTCGGTATTCGGAGTCGGACGCGAGCTTTATTCGGGACTTGCTGCATCAGGCGGATCGGCCGGATATTCTAGTGTTTGGATTTCAGGAATTGGTGGATCTTGAAGACAAGACAGCCACCGCAAGTAAGTTGTTAAAATCTCTCTTTTCCTTTTTTATTAATACTTTATTTGTATCTGTGTGTACACATGGCTAACATTGTTCAACACCAGAACGATTCCTAAAGCCAAAGAAGAAGGACAAGAAGGAGGGATCTATGCAAGAGCGCATGAGCCACCAGTATCGCGATTGGCGCGACTTCTTGCTCAAGAGCTTAGATGACTACATGCCGGCCGATGAACTTTACCACTTGCTGCAGACAGCGCACATGGTTGGCCTGTTTACGTGCATTTTTATCAAGTCAACAGTACGGGACAGGATAAGCAACCTCAAGAATGTCGAAGTGAAGCGGGGAATGGGCGGTTTACACGGAAACAAGGTAAGAACAAACGGAACTCCTTGGGCTCGGCAGCGGGACATGCCTGGTGACGGATACTAACACGATAAATCCAGGGCGCCGTAATAATCCGCTTCATGATCGACGACACGTCACTCTGCTTCATAAACTGCCACTTGGCAGCCGGTCAATCGCAAGCCAACGCCCGCCACACAGACGTAGCAGCGATCCTCGACTCAGCGATCCTCCCCGCCGAGCGCGACCCCACCACCCGCATCGACAGCTTCGTCGGCGGCGGCGACGGCACCATGATCCTCGATCACGAACTCTGCCTCCTCAGCGGCGACCTCAACTACCGCATCGACACGATGTCGCGCGACACCGTCGTCATGGCCGTCAAGGCCAACAACCTCTCCAAGCTCCTCGAGCGCGACCAGCTTCTCGTAGCCCGCCGCCGCAACCCCGCTTTCCGGCTCCGCGCCTTCGAGGAGATGCCCATCGCGTTCGCGCCCACGTACAAGTACGACGTCGGGACGGACACGTACGACACGAGCGAGAAGAGGCGGTCTCCGGCGTGGTGCGATCGGGTGCTGCATCGCGGGGGCGGGAGGATCAGGCAGATCGATTATAGGAGGCACGAGGTGAGAGTTTCGGATCATAGGCCGGTTTCGGCGAGGTTGCTTTATACTGTTAAGGCGGTGGATAGGGTGAGGAGGGCGGAGGTTTGGGCGGATTGTTTGCAGAGGTTTGAGGAGGTGCGGCGAAGGGTGTATCATGATGAGAAGTAAGTTTCTACCCAGCTTCTGGCGACAATGCCATTTTCTTTTCCTTAATTTCCTTCCTCTATCGTCCATCCTCTTTTCTTTTTGGTTTACTAACAGCTGGATCCAACAGGTTCTTCTATCTGACTTGGGTGATTGGGTATGATGAGGCTACAAGCCGCGCACTCATCAAGGAGAAGGCGGATAGAAAACTTCACCGTAGCCCGAGCCGACATCGCGAGTAAAGAAAAAAAAGAAAAGGACAAAAATACGATGGGTCATCATGTCTTACACCTCTTCACCGCCCTTTTCCTTTGTTTCCATTCCTGGGCTCTCATCCCCTCCCTTTCTTTCCCCCTTCGTTTCGTTTCTCTGACTGCTGGCATTCCGGGCCATTTAATGTTCTCTTTTCTTATTCCTCTTCTCTGCTGTGCACATGCTATATGGTAATAATGATGGGTTTCTTCTACATTTTACTGGCGAAAACCTTGAGGGGGCATCAATGTTTGTTCGTCGTTTGAGGGGTTTGTTTTACGCACTAGAAGTGTGACGGGTGGGTGTTGTTCTTTCATGGAGAAAGGAAGGCCGGCGCTTCGTTGGAGGTTATAGAGATTCTTTTTTGTCCCTTTTTGCGTACTTCGTCCTGCAGTTATGTTTGCTTAGGCTGCTGCGGTGGTGTTCCGTGTTTTGGTGTTTTACAGTCAAGCATTGACTTTGCATTTCAATGGACGTTCGAGCATCATCGGGAATGGAGTTGGGTAATGACGAGGCGGGGTAGCATTGATCAATCAGAGGCCCGAGGGATCGGGTTGGTTATCCACGAAGGTAGTGACAAGAGAGATGTGCTCTTGAGAAGATTTAAAGATTCTCGACCGCACAAGTCTGAGGGAAGAAGCCATAACATAACCAAAAGTAAGCTTTGACGTGCGTCCGTAGATGAGAGGAGCAGAGTGTTATGCAGATCAAGAGAAGAGATTGCCGGGAAGATCCTAGGGGGATCCGGGTGTGGGTGGAATGGGCGGTTTAAAGGGATCGGAGGGTGCAGCCTGGTTACTGAGGTAGGGAGGGATTGGGGATCTGCGAGGTGTGTAGATCGGCCCCAGTGAAGATGAGAGCATGAGAGGATGAGAGACTGGGGAAATGATTAATATTTGTATAACAACCAGACCATGAGAGAGTGGCATCATGTTGCTTCGTACTTTGTTATATGCGACGAATGCTTCAGGAGGTGACATCAAGTTGGCATTGGATGGAGTTGAAATATACTCAGGACTTCGTCCGTTGACGTTGTGTTGCTGGTCGCCCAGGTTGCACTTCGTCGTGCGGTGGCTGCTTCAGTGCGGCTCTCAAGCTCGCATTGAAGCTGTCAGTGCCACCCCAACCCCATGTCTACCTTCTACTTTTAGCATTGATCTCTATTACGAGGTACCTTGTCGCAGTGTTCCTTCCTCAATGACATTCTCTCCACTCATCTGCCTCAAGAGCGAGGAAGGAGGGACTCAACTCGGAATTCTCGCACAACAATCTCGAACATCGCCATTGGCCGTTGATTTGACTTCATCCAATATGTTAAAACACTTGCCGTACACTATTCTGCCAAAGAAATCTGCATGTCTAAGTTTCTAACCTCTTTAGCCATCTGTGGGGTCCCCCCTGGCCGGCAACAAGGTTAGAAACTCGAACCGTTTCAGGCCCTCAACTACCACCTTGGCGAATGCACTCAGCACAGCCCCCAGCCCGCCAAAGATGCAACCCGGAGCCCGCAAAAGAAACGCCCGCCCCTTTCATTCGCCTCCATTGTCGGCCTTGAAACCAGGGACCTCAGTAGCCTTCTGCACTGCCTATTGCCAAGTTTGAGCTGAGCGTGTGTCCGATGCCAGGAGAAGGCTTATTTTGGCTCAGAGTAGATCCGGATGAGCTTAACATGTCGCTCCTATAGGTTGTTCCCCCCTTTGTTTTTCTGGGATTGGGCGGTTGCGCCTCCGGCATACGTACGTCGCTCTCTTTGACTTACAGGCGGATCTTGGGATATGTCCCGATTCGGGACTTGCGGACTGCGGACGGACTCTATGGAGGAGCTTTAGCTTACCTTTTCTTCTCTCCACACTTTTTGAACCTCTTTCTTTCATTCTCCCTTTACCTTTGTTTTTTTTTCTCCTTTTTCACGGACAGGTCTTGGAATCAGGCTTCTTTTGTGCTTGTTTCTATTCCTTTTCTTTTCTTCTTCTTCTTCTTCTTCTTCTTCCTCGTGATGCTTTCTTGGTAAAGCAGTTCCATTCGTTCGAGTCCTGGGGACTCATTTCATTCTCTTTTCGATTCTTTGGCCCTGGTTGTGCATCCTTTCTTTTTCGTGCGGTTCGCTTGGACGACTGTTATTATTTTCTCCTTCAGTCTTTCGATTCTTCCTCCTCCCAAGCGAAATCGATTCTCTCCAGGCCGAGATTCTCTGTCGTTTTTGTGCTTCTCTTGGTTGAATTGCTGTGTTGGGGTTCACTTACACCAACGAACGAATTCGTTTTCGACCAGGACTTTGCTGTAAAGTCTCCGGTCTCGAGTCGACAATTCGAAAGGAAGCCGGCTCCTATCTAATACTGGGTGTTTATATACGGATTTTCGGTTTCGGTTTTCGAAGGGATCTCTAGGACTTCATTGACGCATTCCTTGCATATATCTCTCCACACGCACATCACATACAGCTATAATGGTGAGGTTATTACGGCTTGCTGGCCTTGCTGCCGGTGCGCTACTGCAGACAGCAGCTGCTCTGGAAGTGAACTTTGCGGATCAGAGTATGTCGTCCCGGCATGAAGGGTTGATTTTGGGAGTTTAAACTAATACACCTATTCTTAGCCGATGTGTTTGAGGCTGCGTCGACCATCGCCTTTGGTCTCATGAAGTTCTATACGGGAAATAACACAGGAGATGTCCCAGGAAACCTCCCAGATCCGTACTTTTGTAAGACTATACAAATGTGTCCCACTCTTTCGAAATCAGCAGTCTAACATTGAACAGGGTGGGAGGCCGGTGCCATGTTCGGACATTTAATAGACTACTGGCATATTACCGGAGACGACACATACAACAACCTAACAATACAGGCGATAGTCCACCAATCCGGCGACCTACGCGACCTCATGCCCAAGAACCAAACGAGCACCGAAGGCAACGATGACCAGGGCTTCTGGGCCATGTCCGTCATGCAAGCCGCCGAAAACAACTTCCCGAACCCCCCCGCCGACCAGCCCCAGTACCTCGCCCTCGCCCAAGCCACCTTCGACTTGTACGTGTCTCGCTGGGAGCCCGAGGACTGCAACGGCGGCCTGCGGTGGCAGATCTTCGCCATCAACCCGGGCTTCAACTACAAGAACGCCATCTCCAACGGCTGCTTCTTCAACATCGCTGCACGCCTGGCCCGGTACACGGGCAACCAGACCTACGCCGAGTGGGCCGAGAAGGTGTACGACTGGGAGACAGAGGTGGGCTTCATCACGCCGGGGTTCACCGTCGAGGACGGCGCCCACGTCGAGGACCAGTGCGCGCAGAAGACCGAGTTCCTGTGGTCCTACAATGCGGGGATTCACCTCCACGGCGCCGCTGTCATGTACAACATCACGGGAAGCGAAGTGTGGAAGGCCCGCCTCGACGGCCTCCTCGCCACCACCGTCGAGGTCTTCTTCAACAACAGCATCATCTTCGAGCAGGCCTGCGAGCCCTTCCAAGTCTGCAACATCGACCAGCGCTCATTTAAGGGATACCTCCTCCGCTGGATGGCTTCGACGGCCCACCTCGCCTCCCACACCGCCGATATCATCCGACCGCTCCTCCAGGCCTCAGGCGAGGCCGCCGCTCTGTCCTGCGACGGCTTCGGCTCCCCCGGCGTCGATTTCAGGGGTCACCCCGGTAGCGCGTGCGGGCAGGACTGGTCGAAGAGGACCTTTGACGGGTTCGCGGGTGTCGGGGAGCAAATGAACGCCCTGGCCGCCGTCATGTATACGCAGGGCGGTGAGTCGGCTGCGCCAGTCACGCTGAACTCGGGTGGTACGTCCCGCGCCGATGAAAGCGAGGGGACGACGAAGAAGAGCAAGTATGACTTTGCGCCGATTGAGACGAAGGATAGGGTTGCGGCGGCGTTTGTGACGGTTGCTTTTTGTCTGGGTGTGGTTGTTGGAACGATATTTGTGATTCTCGACTGAAGAGGGGGAGGGGGTTGAAGGATTGTTGGTTTTATGATAAGTTGCATGAAGGGTGTTTTCCTTCTTTTCTATTCATCTCAGATCGCTCGGCTTTTGCTGAGACCGATTCTGCTCTAGCATTTCTGCATCTTTTTCATCTGGAAGCTCCCACTGGGATAGTGGACACGGCGGGAGATGGATTAGAACATATCTGGACGGCATCTCGCATCCGGACCACGTACTTATAAGCCAGACTCGAATATAAAGTCTTGGCCACGACTCTCTTATCATCACGACTACATGAAATGAGGCAAAATCAATGACAAGAAGTAATTCCCAAAATTTATTCCCCTCCCGAACTCAAGAACCGTGAAATGAAGTAAGAGCGTTGAGCTCCAGTCGACCATGTAAATCTAAAACCAAACCTCTATCATACCCTGCGAATAAAAAACTCCCATATGAGAATAAAACCCATCTCTAGCCAGTTTCGTGAATAGAAGAAGATGAGAAAAGACAAAGCCCGACATGTTCTGTTTCTCCTTGGAGGCTCTCACTCCTCTTTCCCCCCTGAATGTGTTTGTTTATATCCTATTTCTAACCCCAAACATGTTGAAGATGGGAGTTAAAAAGGTTCGGTTTTCGCGTCGTCAACATAAAAGAAAGGGCACTCCTAGAATATTTTCCCCGGGTTTATTATCATCATAAACCAACGGCTTCCCACTGCTGAACGGAGGACGGAGAAGAGAGAAGAAATGAAACCCGGATTTTTTCTTCCTCTTTTTCTATATCTGCCTGTCCAACCGAAGGAGGCTCAAAAACTCATTCCTAGTCTTCGAACTCCTCTCGAAGCATCCAAGGACGGAGCTCGTGACGGTGCTCGCGCACGTCTTCTCGACGCCGCGCATGACCATGCAGAAGTGCTTGGCCTCCATGACGACGGCGACGCCTTGGGGCTTGAGGACGTCCATGATGGCGTTGGCGACCTCCTTGGTGAGGCGTTCCTGGATCTGGAGGCGGCGGGCGTAGACTTCGGCGATGCGGGCGAGTTTGGAGAGGCCGAGGACGCGGGTGTTGGGGATGTAGCCGATGTGCATCTATTTTAAATCCTGTTAGCTTTGAAGAGAAACAATGGAAAGAGAAATATTGGAAGAACTAGGCTCGATTTACCTTTCCGTTAAAGGGGACGAGGTGATGCTCGCAAAGGCTGAAAATCTCAATATCCCTTACGATGACCATGCCGTGGTGATTATGCCCCTCGTCCTCCCAAATGGCATTGTTGATGATCTCGCGCGGCGTCTGCTGATATCCCTTCGTCAAGAACAGCAGCGCCTTGGCGTACCGCGCCGGCGAGTCCAGCAGGCCAGGGCGGTTGGCGTCTTCGCCAATACACTCTAGGATGGTGCGGACGGCTCCGCACATCTTCTCGAGACGCTCTGCGTCAGCCGCGGGATCGTGCGTGGTCTTCTTCCCGGCTTGTGTCACATTTCAATTTGGTTAGTTTTCGTGGAAAAAAAAAGAAGGCGCTAGGGGGGGGGGGGTATCAAACGAACCCGCAAGAACAAGAGACTTGGACTTGTCTTCTTCTATCCTCGGCCTCTTGGCCGCCGCCGCAACGGCAGCCGCTTCCTCCTCTTCTTCATGCTGCGTCGTCCCGTTCGCCCTCTTTAACGACTTTTGCGTCTTCGCCGTGACGGTGGTAGTCGCGGTTGCGGTGCCATTGACGGCGACTACGTTCCTCGATCTCCTGCGATTCCTGTTCCTCCTCCGCCTCTTGGACTTCTCGCCATTGGTGCTGTTACTCGTCGACTCGTCGCCGTCGCTCGACGTCCTGGTGCTGGGGATCTTCGGTGTGGAGATGCCGCTCATGGGCTCTACGGCGACTTCGGAAGGCGCCATGATTGGGTGGTTATGGACCGACGACTTTTTTTTGGGAGGTGGTTTTTTCCGTCCCGACTTTTCCAAAAGACCGGATGGCACTGTTTCCCAATGCCCTTGATGAGAGAAGGAGGAAGGAAAGGAAAGAGTAGAGAGTGAAGAAAAAATTCCAAAGGGTCCGCGGGGTTATATCGGAGCTGGGAGTCACAGTCATGGAAGGGCTTGTATCACCATCTAATAAAACCAGGGTAAGACGAAAGAGGCGGTGGGAGCGGGAAACGACATCCGCTTATGGAGGAGGGATTTATTGGATTTATTTTCTTGGAGGAAGAAAGATCTCTGGAGTAGACCCAGGGCCCTGGGGAAATCAAGCTAGGTTCTATTTTAGTGTAAATTATTTTTATTTTTTTTTTCTTACTTCTCTTCTGGACGACTTCCGCCGCTGAGCCGCCGAAGAACGGCTTCTAGCGCTCTGGACCGGCTGGGGCGGTATTGATTGCTAGGCTCGTCATAGAGATGCGGTGGGCGCTGGAACATTCCGGCTTTTATCGGATGTATCTGGACTTTGTCCTGGGGACTTTTTTTTCTTTTTTTCTAGTGGCTGTAGTTGACGTCAAAAGGAGGCAGTTGCGCGAACCGACCCTGCGTCTTCGGCGGGTCTCAGAGCGGGACGAACAATTGAAGGGTACATTGTATTCTGGGGTACCGGTAACGGGGGATTGTACGAGCTTATCCAGTAATATCCCTTCGATTGAACACTCGTATTGCCTCCACCCAATATTAGATCTTGGCATAGAATTCGCCATCTTATATAATCAATGTACTGTGAGTCACGTGACTTTATCGATTCTGGGGCATCGCGGCCTCACGAACCCGTTGACGCCATTCAAAGCCTCGTCGACTTCCATCAACGCCCTCCAAACAGAGAAAAGGTCAAATTTTTTTCAAAGACACCTCTTCCCTAAATGGGTGCTTCCCCTTAACCTTTCATAATTTTCTTTACCTTTCTCTTCTCGATTGGGTTCCAACCGCCCTAATCACCTCCAAACACTGTTCCTCTCTCTCCCATCTGTTCACGATCCGAACTTCAATCACCATGGCGTCTCCTCCTAACTACTCCCAATCGCCCACGGCGACCTCGCCACCCTACCAAACGCCCTCCATAAGCATGGCCAAGAAGCGCTCAGCAAGCGACATGACGAACCCCCCCTCCCTCAAACGACGCAAAGCCTCCAACCTCTCCATCACCTCCGCCGTCACGACACCATCCGCGCTCCGCCAAACCAGTTTCCCCCCCGAATCCTACGACGACGTGGCCGCCTCCCTGCGCCGCTCCCCCTCCGTCGACGCCGTCAGCGTGGTAA
>SJVG01000465.1:0-29138 GCA_034774675.1 Scedosporium minutisporum
GGGGGGGGGGGGAGGGAGGGGAGGGGGGGGAAGAAGAGAAGGGAAAAGGAGAGAGAGCGGCGGGGGGGCGGGGGTGGGGGGTGGAGAGGGGAGGGGCGGCTGGGCAGTAGATCGTTACCCTGCGGACGTGTTCGCAGGGGAGGGTGTAGATTATCTTGGTGCACATGGTTGCTTTCTTTTGAGTCTCCTTCTTTAGGCTCTTTCAATGTTTTCCGCTCTCTTGTGTCCCTCTCCGTCTAGCCTCTGCGTCAATGGTAGTTGGCGGGGCTGAAATATGGAGGGGGGGAGAACAACGCTGGGTCAGGAAGAGAAGAGAGAACTGGCTTCTTCCTGGGAAGCTCGTTTGAAACCAATCGACCCCTGGTCTCTCTCTCAATATGTCTTCTTCTGCTGAGTCTCTCGCTGTAAATTAAGCAGATGAAAAGGAATATATATATTCTTTCATCTAGTGAACGAGTGCGAATAAAAGAGAAGCGATAAATCCAGCCGAGTCAACGGGGTGTAGAAAAGGGAGAATAAAATATGTAGAATAAAAAATTGGACAAAAGGGTGCTTTCTGCCCGCCGTTCGCGAAGCGCTTTAGCGGGAGGCTGACCGGAAGAGTACAAAGCCGAAGGGCTGCATCGAAAGCGAGGACAAAAAATGGAACAGAAAAAAGCGTAAAAAAAGAAACGTCAATTAATACCTTTTTGGCGTGGCTTCAATCTTTCTTTTTTTGCTCTCCCACAAGTGGTAATTCTCTTGGCGAACTACGCGTACTTCCCTTAAATGATCTGCAGCAAGGGGGTGTGTGACGGGAGGAAGGTGGGAAAGCCGGGAGTTCCAGGAGCCGGGGAATTGGGGTTTCCGATTTGAGAATTGGGCTGTTGTGGCTAGAAGCTGGAAGCTGTCGTTATCGTCGAAATGAGGGGAGGAGGGAGATCGGCGTTAAGAAAGGAATTGGGGCCTGGTTTGTTTAAGGTCTGGGGGTTATGGGTCGAGATGAGCGATTTAGGAGGGCGCAGCAACCAAGCAAAAAGTGTCCAAACTGTTTGAAGCTGGGACGGCTTCTTGGCGATGGCGGGCCGTGTAGGCGAAGTAATGTTTCGAACGAGATCTAGAATGAGGCGGAGCGGAAAGAGGCGGACTTGAGGTCGAAGCACTTGGGGCGCAGCTGAGAGAGAGACAGATAGACACATTTAAATGTAGAGTAAGGCATGAATATGCAACTCTTCATATTCGGGAAGCTTTAGACTTCCCTTCAGTCTTGCTTTTTAGACTGCCAGTTTGACGGCAGAATTGGTACTGTCTGGATCAACCAATCCGGGGAATAGTACCCCATGGCCGCTTTGGACGACATGAGCCTGGATACCTTTCCTTTGGTTTGGGGATATTCCTTCTTCAGAGTCCGCAAAATGGCCCAGTATAAGACAGATCTGTAGTGTACGGTGGGAGATGGATAACAGCACTGATCCGAGATGAGAATACTAGGCATTCCCCTCCGAAGACGGAGAAGTGTGGAGATTGGCAGTGACATGAAAATGCAAGCTTATCCTATTCGAAACGAGTTCAAGAGAGTAGCACAGAGAGAACAAAAGAACCCAAGTAGAGATAGACACTCAACAGGAAGAGCCTCGAGCTAGGCGTCTCGCCACCGGGTGCGTCGAAAATAGGCCAATAAGCTGTGGTAATAGCGCTGGCGGGTAATACCATCGCAAGCTCATTCTGACTCTTGGACGAAAACCCCGGGACCACATTTCGAAGTGACATGACTGACATTTATGCCGCGATACATCTCGAAGGGGGAGCCTGGGGAAATATAAGAGAAGAAGAAAGGAAAAAGAAAATTTTGGCATGCGGGCCGAGCCGAGCGGCAACGAGATAAAACGAAATGGAAGCGCCTGGTTTCGGGATACTTTCCCATGTTCGGCTTACACGCCAATGCTTTGGTGAGTGCTCTCTCATGGAATAATATTAATCTCGTTGTGATAAATCATGTCTTCCCAGGGCCTAGCTCCATCAAGGGACTCTGCTTCCTCCTCAGACTAGGCCAGATAACTTCGAGTGAGGTTAGGAGCACTTACGTTCTTCTCGCACGATCAGAGTTGAAACAGTAAGAGATAAACACAAGTGCGAGGGAGAGAATAATGGAGAAGGATAGGTTGGGTCCTTAAATCGTTTCATATAAATTACATCGTAGATACTCTTCTTTTGTAGTAGGAAGGACGCTCTGCCTTTCAAGGCTAATCAAGAGAGCGTTTTGAGGGCCGACTCAACATTGTCCAACTTATCTTCAGTGTTATGCGGCCACAGGCAGCATTGGGGTTTACCCGATTAGTGAGGGAGAGGCTTTGTTCATAGACATGGAATCCCACGTCTCGATTCAATAACTCTCCCGAAGTCTCCTGCCCCATCTCTACAAATATCCAGGACTGACGGCTAGTCGGCATTCGCCCTCGTACTCTCCCCGCCCAAAAATTTCACCCGAGAATGATGTGCCGGGGTTGGTGAGTACCTGGTAATAGTTGGAAGCTGGCTCCAGGATATGTGATGAAATCAGTATCACCGTGCTCCACGAGTCCGGCCTGCTTTCTCCTCCCGATGATGAGGGTCGAAAGCACCTTCTAAGTTCGGAATGCCAAGATTATCCGGACCCGGAAGACCTGGTGGGCGCCCCAGAATTTGCCAAGCACCGCCGACAGCGTCGGCTGAAGATGTAATACTGATGTGGGGGTCGTGAGATGGAATCGGGTAGCACTCATTAGAACCTAAAGCCGCAAGATTAGCAAATAAATTCACTTCTCACTCAGGGATATGTGACTCACCTAATCTCATACGATCCTGCTCTGGTCATATACCTCACCCACTTTACGCTCGAGTAGTTGCTCTTCTCGAACACCTTGAGATACCGCACCAACAGCCCCGAACTTGTAAACATCAACAGGCTGAAGCTCATGCTAAGCGGAGGCCGCGACCACGCCCGCTGATTCGTCATGCTCGTGAGGATAGCTTCAGCACTAAGAACGTATTCGCTCTGCCCTGTGAACCGACTAATCTTCCATACAATATTATTCTCCGAAGGCTCGTATTTGGCTTTGCCCTGAGTACACCTCTCGGTAATCTTGGCCGTGTTAAGCGGGGTAGGGATACGGATGACAACGTTGGTGGCGAACAACTTAGATCCGAAGTTGGCCTTAACACCGATGCTGTATTCCACCTTGGTGCGGCCGATCTCGTTCACGATAGCATGAATCTTGAACGGCAGATTAACGTTCTCCGTCGCTCGGTACCGCATCAGCTCGAACTCGCCGTCGGGCGGGATGAAGCTGATTATCCTGTCGCTATCGAACTTGCCGAGTTTGACGCACTGGTGGAACTGGCAGTCTTCTAACGTAACACTTCCGGCGGCAGCTTTCGTCGCCTTGGTTCCCATCCTATTACCGCTGGGGAGGCTGAGAAGTCCGTCGTTGTCGAGCAATAGGCGATCGTTGAGACCAAACTTGCATTCCGGCGTTCCCGATAGGTATGCGCGCATTACGATCTGGCCGGTGACATCGGCGCGGAGGATGGAGCCGGTAGCCGACATGAGAAGGTTGACGTCCTCGATGACGTCGACGAAGGCCTCGTTCTTCCGGTACTTCACGTCCGCTTTCCTCCACGAAAGAGCACCTGTCGCCTGCATCGTAATCTTGGCCGAATCCTCCACCGCCCTCTCCGACTTGACACCTTCGGTGGTAATGTACATCTTTAACGTATCGGTCTCGGTGTTTTGGGGGTAGCCGAAGTCGATGATCTCTATGAGAACGGGGAAAATGTTTAGCGACGATTCCTCTCCATCTGAACTCGAGAATCGTCTTCATGATGCGCAAGATACATACCATCGAGAAGCTCGTAGACGAGGACAAAGTTGTTCTTAACAGCCTCCTCGTCAAACTTGCCAAAGTAACCACGGCCTAATTGAATCAGCCTGTACAAGAACTCAAACACCAACGCGGCATTGGCATTGCTCTTGGTGATGGCCACCAGATAGATGTTCTCGTGCTTGACATGGCTGAACGTTGTGCTTCCGAGGGTCAGGATAGGGGATCGGACCTGCGCATTGGAGATGACCTGGATCCGGAAGACATCGGCGAGGCGTGGGCGGCAGTCGTTCCGGAACGATCGAAAGATGAGGTTTTCGCCTTTCTGGTTGAATATAAGAATTCCTGACAACATTTTGGACCGGTTGAACGAGGATTCCCCCCGAGGACACGAATATCGGAGCCCGGCAAGCAGCAGCAGTAGGGTAGTAAATTGTAGTGTACACCACCCGTCAAGTTATTGACGCGGCGGTCTGGGGACTGCTTCCCCTGAACCTCCTTGCATTAGGAGCTAAGAACGGCATGGCGGGGCAGCAATCTAGTCACGTGATCTGAAACAACTGGTTGAAGGTGATCGAAGAGCGTCAAAGCTTTGAGATTCCTAACTTTTCGTCAAAATCGTGAGGTTATCAACAGGTCTGTCATCTCATGATTCCGATAAAGGCCTTCGAAGCTGTCTAGGCCGAGTCAAACGGTAGGACCTGGATGAGCGCAAGAAAAACATACAACGAAGCCAGGAACCAGTTAGCAACTAAAAGATGGGAAATCTTTTCCTCGTGGATCTCCTCTTGCCCGGGGTATTGGGCAAAGCTGTCCCCCACGGCTTGTCTGGTTTGCGGTATTATTCAGGAATAACTAGCAACCTCATACGATCAGTTGATCGATACAAACGGCTTTTCCCCATCTTTGAGCATCCCCAACTTGCTTGGCTTGCTTGACTTTCACATGATAAGATGGGCTTGGCACCTTCCTTGGAGGGCTCGATGACTAAGAATCCTGGCCCAACCAAGGAAGGAAGTCCCGGTCTTCGAAAACCTTCGCCCTATTTGCCATCGAGAAGGCAGAACCCGGCCGAGCCTCGAATCCAGCGGCTCTAATTGGCCAGTTTCCAACTCTAAAAGAGCCACTAAGAATAGTAGTCATCAAAATTTTGAACCCCACTAAGCAAACCGCCCCTCACACCAAGACTTTGATAGGGTCACCGAAGTATATGAATGAATTATTTTTTTTTCTTTCTTAGTTTTTGAATTCCAACAACATTACCCATCAAGGGAGTTTCTCTGCACCTTTCCCTGTTCTTCCTTTTTCTGTCTGGAGTTCCTTCATTGACTGTCGCTCTCTTATTCGACGTCCAAACGGAATTTATCTGAATTTCGATTCCGACTCGAAAACTCGCGCGGAATTTTCTTCTTTTGTGCATCTTCAGCGCATTTTACCCCTCCTCGTTGCCCCACCTGATAAGTGACGACACAAAGGGCACCCAGCCCAATCTTGAGAACCGCGATCTCCCTCGATACCCAACGGCACTCCTAATCGCCCCTTTCCTTTATTTTCACGATCCAAAATGCCTCCCATCTCTTCTTCCAAGGAGAAGCGCCTTGCCAAGAAGGCCGCCCTCGGTAAGGACAAGAAGTCGAAGTCATCCAAGACCAGCTCCGCCGCCGCGAGCAAAGCCGCCTCGGTCAACGGCGACGAGCCCGCCCTTGATGTTCATGGAAACCCCATCGTCGACGACGCGCCCGCCACTTCAGATGACAAGTTAGATGAGGTCAAGCGCCTCGCGGCGCAGATGGA
The DNA here is from genome assembly GCA_034774675.1 of Scedosporium minutisporum. NCBI lineage: Eukaryota > Fungi > Ascomycota > Sordariomycetes > Microascales > Microascaceae > Scedosporium > Scedosporium minutisporum. The sequence continues at coordinate 5,634 of SJVG01000465.1, forward strand.
CAAGCACGGCCTGTCTGATCGAGTCACCACCGGTGTCTTGGCGTCTACCCAACAGAGCAAGGACGTTAAGATCGCCAGCGCCAGCTTAGTGTTCCACGGTCGTGTTCTTATCAACGACAGCACCCTAGAGCTAACATACGGTCGTCGGTATGGTCTTCTCGGAGAGAACGGTTGCGGAAAGAGTACACTTCTCAAGGCCATCTCAATGCGAGAATACCCTATCCCCGAACACATCGACATCTATCTTCTAAATGAAGGTGCCCCTCCCAGCGAACTCGGTGCCCTTGAGTGGGTTGTTACCGAGGCGAAGAATGAGCTGGACCGCCTCGACAAGCTTGCGGAGAAGCTGCTCGAGGAAGAGGGTCCCGAGAGCCCTGTCCTGATGGATCTCTACGACCACATGGACAAGATGGATCCTTCCACTTTCGAGACCCGCGCCTCCCTCATCCTAACTGGTCTAGGCTTCAACAAGCACACCATCCACAAGAAAACCAAGGACATGTCTGGTGGTTGGCGAATGCGAGTTGCCCTCGCGAAGGCTCTGTTCGTCAAGCCGTCGCTCCTCCTGCTCGATGACCCCACGGCCCATCTTGACCTCGAAGCCTGTGTGTGGTTGGAAGAGTACCTGAAGAAGTGGGACCGAACTCTTGTGCTCGTCTCGCACTCGCAGGATTTCCTCAACGGTGTCTGCACGATGATGATCGACATGAGGGCACAGAAGCTCGTCTACTACGGAGGAAACTACGACTCCTACATCAAGACTCGAAGCGAACAGGAGACCAACCAGATGAAGGCGTACCACAAGCAGCAGGATGAAATTGCCCACATCAAGAAGTTCATCGCTAGCGCGGGTACGTACGCCAACCTTGTACGACAGGCCAAGTCTCGACAGAAGATTTTGGACAAGATGGAAGCCGACGGCTTCATCCAGCCCGTCATCCCCGACAAGGTCTTCAGCTTCCGTTTCGCCGATGTGGAGAAGTTGCCTCCGCCCGTCCTCTCTTTCGACGATGTCAGCTTCGCCTACTCTGGAGAAGCCAAGGACGATCTGTACAAGAACCTCGATCTCGGTTTCGACATGGATTCCCGAACAGCCCTCGTAGGACCCAATGGTGTCGGCAAATCGACTCTTCTCCGACTCATGACCGGCAAGCTGTCTCCTCGCGAAGGAAGCGTTACCAGGCATACCCACTTGAAGCTTGGTCTGTACTCTCAGCACAGCGCCGAGCAGCTTGACCTCACCAAGTCGGCCCTCGACTTTGTGCGCGACAAGTACCCCGCCATCTCCCAAGACTACCAGTACTGGCGACAGCAGCTCGGCCGCTACGGTCTTACCGGTGAAGCTCAGACTGCACTCATGGGTACCCTTTCGGAAGGCCAGAAGAGCCGTATCGTTTTCGCCCTTCTCGCTATCGACGGTCCTAACATGTTGCTTCTCGACGAACCTACCAACGGTTTGGATATCCCCACAATCGACAGCTTAGCTGATGCCATCAACGCCTTCAGCGGTGGTGTTGTCGTCGTCAGTCACGACTTCAGGTATGTTTGATTCCTTCCCCCCAAGCATGACAATGTTATGAGAAAAAAAGGACGGTAACTAACAGGTTAAACAGACTTTTGGACAAGATTGCCAAGCAGATTCTCGTATGCGACAACAAGACTATCAAGCCTTGGGATGGTACCATCTCCGAGTACAAGAACTACCTCCGAAAGAGGATGATTTCTTCTGGCGCCGTCTAAACGAAAACGCGAGAGATACTACTATCTCCATTTCTTTTTTTCTTTTATTTTCCAGCCCCACGGGCACCGGTTATTCTGAGAACGAAACTATGTTGGCATGAACTATTGGACATCGAAATAGACAAAGGGATTGCATTGTTGATCACGACTTCATGAAGACTGCCCGCCCGGAAAAAAAGCATTCATGCATGGGGACTGCTGCCTTTTTAGAGAGAAAGGGCAGATATAAAAAGAAGAAGAAACGGGGGCGATGAGGGAAGGGAAAAGGTCTACATAATAGGCTTCGGAAGGAAGGGCCATAGAATATGGGCTTCCGAGGGGGCTATAATTTGGTCAAAAGGGCAAAATACAGGTGTTGAGTCCGTCTTTTGTTTTTTTTTTTTTTTTTCAGCATGTTTCATGTAGGGACCACCGAGACAGACGTGTGGTAGAGTGAGGAGGTCAACCGGGATGGGATGGCTGACAGTTTGTTTTTTTATCCAAGATAGAAGAAGACATACAAGACCACCTATTCTGGGGGTAGGCAATCTGAATTTTTTTGTTTCGGATCCTGTCCTGCCCTCCTTGATGCCTATTGACTTCCTTCTCGTAGTTTAGATAGTGACAATAAAGCCCTCATCGTGTGTCCCCCAAACTCTGCAGTTTCACGCAGTGATCGAGTGTCTGGAATATTGAAGTCGATTCCGTGCACATGTGGGTGATGTGATTAGTTTATGTGCCTTCTCGAACGCGTTTATTCTGAGAAGTGAAACAACATAATAGGGCACGATTCAAGCAAGGTCCTGGATCTTGATGGTACATTAGCAAAGTTAGACGTCGCTGACTCTGGTGGGAGAAAGTTAGGTGCCGAGAGTCAACCATTTGGCTTCAAGAGACAGTGCGTGGGCCAGATGCTGGATTTGATACGAGGCGGTTGTTGGAAGTCTAGGGAATATGATGCTTGCGGATATGAATCTATTGATGTCCCTCACGAAGGGCGGTGCGACTGTGTGGATTTGACACTCGAAGGGGTGGATCATCCTTTTCCATTCCTGCTCGGCACGTTCTCCCCATACTCCATGCGAAGTATACATCAATAGAATCAATAGCGTCAGCCATCAATGTATTGTCGCTCGTGTAAATATCTTCTACTATCATTCAGCCTAAGCATTAGGGCCGGAGTTTTCTCCTTAGAACTCTACTTTTGGCCGTCGACGAGTCTGCAGACGGAATCCGAATAATATCATATGCTTGAGTGAAAATTCAAAAAGAAAAGAATTTCGAGAAGCTTCATGTGAAGGGTGCCGATCCGATCAACGCTCTGGGGCAAGCAAATCCGTCTCAAATGTGCAGTCGGCGTGGTGATGGAAGAAATGCCACGGGATCCTCGTACGTAATCACGCCTGGTGGAAATCTGCCTCAACGTGTCGGAAGATGGCGGGTGAATGGGTACTTTGTCTAAGGTACCAGCTACATCACGTGAGACTGATGACCAAGCCACCTCCCTCAGCTCGAGCTGTCGGCGCTTGAATCAACATTGGCTCTGGCGATCGCCATCGCCAGAATGAAAAATGCAAAATAATTTCGTGTCTGGGGAGGGCTGTGATGGGGATTCATGGCAATGAGAGGGAGGGAATAGTGTAGAGGGACGAAGCAGGATGATCACGGTGAGAAAGAGGGGAAAAAGGTTAACGGAATGGGGAGTGGGATGGATTTTTAGGTTATGACTGGGCAAATTTTACCTCCGGGTGGTGGTGTCTCATCTGCCTCGACCAGCTGCGAACGACCCGGTGATGGGCAGAACGAGGAGGAGAGGAGAATCTTGTCACGTTGGGACCTGGTAATAATTGCTCCATTTCAGTAATTAGAGTCTACAGGTACCGCTAACCCTGCTGTAGCTGTCAGATCCACACTGTCAGGACGTAGAAAACGATCCCACGATGAGAAAAAAGCGAGAGAAAAAAGATATTTTAGCAGGGTAAATTTTCATTTCGCCATATATTTGTTTTACCTCCTCGAAACCCTAACTTTTGGCGATTGCTGCGTTGCCTGTCATTTGAAGCTATCACGGAAGCTGGGGAGTCTCGGGTCTTTTGTACTCGGTACTTTTCGCGTGATCTTGACCCCAGATGGGGCGGGTACTGATTGACCGTTGCCTGCGCTTGACGAGCCAACACGGAGCTGCCATTGGCCCGAGCAGGACAGCCCAATAACAAGTACACTGTATTCGGTACCTCAGGGGCCCAGGCACTGATAAAGCTGAGCAAGGGTGGGTTCGGCTGAGAATAGATCGAATCGGTACGCGGTACAACGCAGACTGGGCTGGACCGCACTCGCCCAGTCTCGCACTTCTCCCACCTTCACGGGATTCCGGATTGTGCATTGCGGATTACACTACAGGCTACGACGGCCTGGCTCGACCCCAACAACGCCAACGCACCCCTCAGGAAAAAAAAAAACCACTCGAAGGTGCAACTCCTAGGCAATTGTTATGGGATGGCTCCATCAAAGCCATCATCCCTCGCCCCATTGACCGCATTTCCATTTCCAAACCCCCTTTCCTTTTCCTCATCCTCCTCCCGACTCGTTTCCCATCTTTCATCTCGACACCATCATCACCATCACCACGACACCATCACCAACCCCCCTGACCATCTCCCCTAATCTTCAACCGGGCGCTTCGCTCGCGTCCTGTCTCGCTTTTTTAAAAACCTCCCTATTTCCTACATCACCAAAACCACGTCTCATTTTCCTTTGCCGAAATTGTGCGCGTGCCGCTGGAATTTTCCCACGCATTTGTAAACCAACGATCCCGGGCTTTGTTCCTTGCATCGACTTTTATTCTCTTCTGCCGTCGTGTTTTAATCCAGAGGCAAATTTGGCGCATCTTGGAGCCCGCTCACCCTTTGTTGGCCGACCAGCATCACCTAATACTCTGTCCTCTTTATCCTTTCGAACGGAGAGAAAGACGAAGAAGACGACGTCCCCGTCCGCCCGTCCGCGAACGATTCTTAACGATAATAAATCTCCTCCATCCGCTCTTCTTGCGAAAATATCCCAAGAGCGCCATCAACCCTTCTAGACCAGACCCATACTTTGGGCTCAACGTGTTGCTGTACCCGAATCCATCGAACAGTTCGGACGCGTTATTATCCTCTCCCGAGCCCATCCAACTCCATCTCGTATCGCACATGGGTTCGAAAGCTGAATAGAAGCATCCATCTCTACTTCTGATCCCCAACCCGCGACGACAACCCGCCGTGTTGTCGTCGGGCTCGTTCCCCCCCATCTCCGCTTGACTACAAGGCGAGATCTAAGGGAAACCTGAATCGCGATTTCCAGCACGGCCGGCCGCAATGGAGTCCAACTTCCGCTCCACCGTTCTCCAGAGGCCGCCGGGCAAAGATGACGAGCGAGATAGGCGACATCCGCGAGACATCTTGAACCCGGCGGGCTCGGTTGTCGCGCCTCCGCGTCCTCCCCAGGGTCCCCCACGACACTCAGCCTTCAGCCTCCGATCGCCCACGCAAACCGAGTTCCCCCCGTACTCGTCACAGTCAGGCACGTCTGCGAACCACCACTCGCCGCCGCGGCCCGTCCTCAATTCCTTCATGTCCGCGTCCGTGGGATCCGGCCAATCCTTGCCTCCGCCGCCGCCTCCTCCCCTTCACCCGTCATCGAATTCGGCTGGCGGTCATCTCCACGCCGCTCCGCCATCGCCGATGCGCGGCTCCCCGGTATATTATCCTCCGCCGCAGAAGGAGCAACATCGCGAGAAGGGGAGCTTCTACGACTCCATCACAGATACTACGACGAATGAGCGCCGGGTTTCCGAGACAGGATCCTGGCAGGGCGCGTCGACGCCCAAGGTAAGTTGCAGCAGGTGCCGCCTTCGCTTTTTCTTGTCCTTCTCTCTCCTCTGTATGTCTGGGACTACCACAGGCCGACTGGGCTCAAACATTGCGTGTAATTCCCCTTCTTCTTCCCTAGCCCTTTCCGCGCGTTTTTCTCATCCAAATCATCCAAAACCATGTCCTATTTCAGTGTTGGTTGCTTTTTCCCACATCCATATTCAATTCAGACCACAGTGCCCACCAGGGATGGTGCCGTTTCGCTCCATTTCCCACTTTGGTGAGAAAAAACCACCCTGGCTTTGGCTTTCACGTTCTGATTGATGATCACCCCTTCCCCCAATCCAACGTCTTGTATTACGGGAAAGAACGAGCCACTGCGCCCAAAGCACCAAATCAACTATTTTTTCATCCCCTTAGCCCCCTTCTTTTGAGCGATACAATTCCAGTCGGCCCATCCCCAATCATCCAATTTTTCTTCCCTTCTTTCTTCTTTCATTCCCATCATCGAACTAAAAACTTAACCCGATCATCAACTCTAACATCGAAATTTGCCACGCCAGACTCGTGAGGCCTCGGCCTATTCATCATCGTCCATTGATCAGCAACACCCTTACAATAACGGCACATACACATCGCCACAAACCTCTACATTCCAGCCCAGAAGCCCTCGTTCTCGACCTCATGGTCTATCGGCGACTGCCAGCCCGTCCGGACGACACCAAGTAGCCGGTTCGCCTCGTCCGGTCCACCCTACTTCGCCCATCATGCGGCCCATGTCAAACGGAGGTAGTGCCTCTGTAAGCGCAGGGCTGCCCTCGCTGCTTCGTAGCCAGTCGCCCCCATCGGCTCCCATACCTTCTAAGCCTGTCTCTGTAAGTATATTTACCCTCGCTCTCTCCTGTCATGTGACATCCCGCCGTGTCAACCTACTTCTTTTATTCTTCAAGTTCATTCATCAGACTAATATTTCCTTTCCTCCCCAGTCTACACCTAGCCGCGCTGCCGAGCTCATGTCATTTTCCAACATCCTATCGAGCTCCGAACCCGCACCCAGGCTTCGCCCAATGTCACCTGCACGGTCCGAGGTCAGGGAGACCTTGCGGGAACCATCTCCCCGTCGCGGGGTCGGTTTTCTGAGGGAGCCCTCACCTGAACGTCCCCTCCGGCGACCCGAAGAGACTACCCTTAATAGTCTACGTGCGCCCGAGCCTGAAAAGGATCTCGAGCTGAGATCTGAAACTGAAAGGGAGGATGAGACCCTGCCAGATGTGACCACTGCCAAGACAGAACCTGACACCGAGCCCGAGCCCGAACCCGAGCTAGAACGCCCTGTCAAGAATAAGAAGAAGATGGCTCCCAAGGCTAAGGAGAAGAAGGAAAAGCCTTCTCGCAAGTCCAAGGGACGCGTTTCCGACATCAGGGACGCGGAGAGCACACCGAAGAGCTCCAACCGCCGAGCTTCCACGTCGTCGCAACGGGATCCTAGTACTCCTCGCGTGCCAGCCAAGCGTCAATCTAATGGCCAGCCCAAGAGCCTCGCCATCTCCGCCGCCAAGGAGAAGAGGATTCTTCTCGAGATGGAGCTACTAGATGCTGAGGCCGCCGAAGAGGAAGAAGACCAGGACCTCTTCGCCGAGGAGGCAGATGCCTTCAACGAACGTTCCGCTAAACGCCTCCGGACCGCTAAGGACACCGAGGACTTGCGTAATCGTGCCCGAAGGCAGGAGCTTGTCGAGGGCGGCCTCGACCATCTCCTAGCTTACTCCGAAATTGGTAAGAGGAGATATGACGAACTCTACTACGAAGAGGCACTACACGAGGTCCGCGAGCGTGAAGTTTTCGCCGAGAAGGAACGCAAGAAGGACATGCAGCGAAAGCGACGCCGAGAGAAGTCCATGGCTGCCACGATCGAGCAGAAGGAGGCCGCGCTGGCTAAGGCCCGCGCTGCCGAGGACGAATCCGAACGCCAGAAGCACCTGCGTGAAGCCGAACGAGCGAACAAGAAGGCCCAGCAGACCAAGCTTGTTCTGCAAAAGGGTCTCAAAGGCCCTGTGCGATCGGTCGATCTTAACCTTGAGGGCGGCACCATGTCGTCCTTCCCCGCATCCGACGCCGAAACCCCCGCCACCACCACGAAGGGCAAGTCAAAGGGCCGTGGCTCGAGGCCCAAGAAGTCCAAGGAGCAAAAGCAAGCCGAGAAGGCGTCGGCTGAGGCGGCCCAGGCTGCTCTCGACGCTGGCGAAGAGCTGCCGCCTCCCAAGGAGGAAGGCAGAATCCGCATCAAGCTCAGCAAGAAGTCGAAGCAGCAGAAGGAGAAGGAGAAGGAGACCGAAGAGACGGATAAGGATAAGGAGAACAAGGAACCCAAGGCCGGCAAGGAGGGTAAGGAGAAGACCAAGGAGAAGGAAGAGGCTTCCCCCGATGCCAAGTTCCAGTCGAAAGGTTATAATCAGATTTACGATCAAATCTGGCGAGATATGGCGCGCAAGGACGTCAACAAGGCGAACAAGCTGGCCACCGATTCCTACGCCACCAAGTCCTCGAACCTGAAGAAGACGGCCATTCTCGCTTCCAAGGAAGCCAAGAGGTGGCAGCTCAAGACGAACAAGGGCACCAAGGACCAGCAGGCCCGCGCCAAGAGGGTCATGCGAGATATGATGAGCTTCTGGAAGCGCAACGAGCGAGAAGAGCGCGACCTCCGGAAGGCGGCCGAGAGACAGGAACTCGAAAACCAACGGAAGGAGGAAGCCGACCGCGAAGCCGCCCGACAAAAGAGGAAGCTCAACTTCCTCATCTCGCAGACCGAGCTGTACTCTCACTTCATCGGCAAGAAGATCAAGACGAACGAGGTCGAGCGCAGCACGGATCATCCCGACGTCGCCGTGGAGGACAAGGACAAGATCCCCGAGAACAACTTGGACATCGAAATGCCCACTGGCCCCGTGGGCACCAAGATCAGCAACTTTGAGAATCTCGATTTTGATAATGAAGACGAGAGCCAGCTCAAGGCGGCCGCCATCGCCAACGCTCAGAATGCCATTGCCGAAGCCCAGAAGAAGGCCCGCCAGTTCAATAATGAAGACATGGATGAGGATGGTGAGATGAACTTCCAGAACCCGACGGGTCTCGGCGATGTCGAGATTGAGCAGCCGAAGCTCATCAACGCTCAGCTCAAGGAGTACCAGCTCAAGGGTCTCAACTGGCTCGTCAACCTTTACGAGCAGGGCATCAACGGTATCCTTGCCGACGAGATGGGTCTCGGAAAGACTGTTCAGTCCATTTCGGTCATGGCGTACCTTGCCGAGAAGTACGACATCTGGGGCCCCTTCCTCGTTGTCGCCCCCGCGTCTACTCTCCACAACTGGGAGCAGGAAATCCGCAAATTCGTTCCTGAGTTCAAAATCCTGCCGTACTGGGGTAGCGCGGCGGACCGCAAGGTGCTCCGCAAGTTCTGGGACCGCAAGCACTCGACCTACAAGAAGGAGGCCTCTTTCCACGTCTGCGTTACGTCTTACCAGCTCGTCGTGTCGGACGTCGCCTACTTCCAGAAGATGAAGTGGCAGTACATGATTCTCGACGAGGCCCAGGCCATCAAGAGTTCTCAGAGTTCTCGATGGAAGTGCCTGCTGAGCTTCCACTGCCGCAACCGACTTCTTCTTACGGGTACGCCCATCCAGAACAACATGCAGGAGCTGTGGGCGCTTCTCCACTTCATCATGCCTTCGCTCTTCGATTCGCACGACGAGTTCAGCGAATGGTTCTCCAAGGATATCGAGTCCCACGCTCAGAGTAATACGAAACTTAACGAGGACCAACTCAAGCGTCTGCACATGATCCTGAAGCCCTTCATGTTGCGTCGTGTGAAGAAGCACGTCCAGAAGGAGCTCGGCGACAAGATCGAGCTCGACGTCTTCTGCAACCTCACGTACCGGCAGCGAGCCTACTACACCAATCTACGCAACCAGATCAGCATCATGGACCTCATCGAGAAGGCCACTCTGGGCGACGACAACGACTCGGGCACGCTGATGAACCTTGTCATGCAGTTCCGAAAAGTTTGTAACCATCCCGATCTGTTCGAGCGAGCCGACACGACTTCGCCTCTTTCCTTTAGCCATTTCGGCGAGACGTCGTCCTTCGTCCGCGAGGGCAACAACGTAACGGTCAAGTACTCGACGCGAAACTTGATCGACTACTCGTTGCCTGTACGTGTCTGGCAGGGCGATGGCCGGTTGAACAAGGCGAGTGCGGATAACGTCAAGGCCGGTTGGAGAAACAAGGCCCTGAACCACATGATGAACATTTTCACTCCCGACAACATCCGGGAGCGCATGGAGGGCCCCGATACCTTTTCTTGGCTCCGCTTCTCTGACGCCTCGCCTGGGGACGTTTATAAGGCGACTCACTCCGGTATCGTAGCGCGTGCTGCTGATGCGGTAGCCCGAAAGGACAGGCTTGGCCGCCTGGCCGTGGCGTACTCTGAACCCGAGGACAAGGACTACACACCCGGCCATGCTCTATTCATGATTCGGGAGAGGCAGAATAAGCAGCCTCTCGCGGAGATAACCGGCGAAGGCATCCTCCGAAACCTCATGAATGTTGCACGCGTCAAGTACAATCATCTCGGCCTTGGAAGACTAGAGCAAGCGGCTCGACCCCCGGCCTCCGCACCGCCCATCGGCGTCGTCTGCAACGACCCTTCGACAAGCTTTGAGCGAGAGCAAGCCTTCTTCAACGTCGGGGTTAGGCGGATACTCTACGGGCCCAACCCGGTCGAGCAAAAGGCTCTCATCAGGCAGAACATCGCCCCCCCGTTCATGCCGCCTGCCAAGATGCTCCCAGCCCCCGACAACGAGAAGAAGCGGTTCAACAACATCGCAGTTCCGTCAATGCGCCGATTTGTTACTGACAGCGGCAAACTGGCTAAACTGGATGAGCTGCTCTTCAGGCTCAAGAACGAGGGTCACCGTGTCCTACTCTACTTCCAGATGACTCGCATGATCGATCTCATGGAGGAGTACCTGACCTACCGCAACTACAAGTACTGCCGTCTGGATGGATCGACGAAGCTGGAGGACCGACGAGACACCGTACACGACTTCCAGACTCGACCTGAGATTTTCATCTTCCTGCTCTCTACGCGTGCCGGTGGTCTCGGTATCAACTTGACGACGGCCGACACGGTCATTTTCTACGACTCTGACTGGAACCCTACGATAGACTCGCAGGCCATGGACCGAGCTCACAGGTTGGGTCAGACGAAGCAGGTCACGGTGTACCGTCTCATCACGCGCGGCACGATCGAGGAGCGTATCCGCAAGAGGGCGCTCCAGAAGGAAGAGGTGCAGCGCGTGGTCATCCAAGGTGGCGGTGCCAGCGTGGACTTCTCTGGCCGCAGGGCACCGGAGAACAGGAACCGCGATATCGCCATGTGGCTTGCGGATGACGAGCAGGCGGAGATGATTGAGCGGCGCGAGAAGGAGCTGCTGGAGAGCGGAGAGTACGACAAGGTGCAGAAGAAGAGGGGCGGTAAGAGGAAGAGAGCGGTTGATAGCGGAGCCGCCAATGGTGGTGTCAGTCTCGACGAGATGTACCATGAGGGTGAGTGTCTTTCTCTTGAAGTTCCTCGGCAGGAAATGAGCAAGCAGACCACTAACTGTGGAATGATAATAGGCGAAGGTCATTTCGACGACAATAAGGCTTCGGGCTCGGCCACGCCGGTGGCGGCGGAGCCTGACACCAAGGCGGCTAAGAAACGACGTACAGGCAGCAAAAAGGCCAAGACGACCAAGCAACGCCTTGCCATGATTGATGGGGAGATCGATGCGTGATACGAGTAAGCTCTTGAAGCATTAGAGAGGGGGGAGGAGGGAAGGAGGAGTTTGGAAGCCTTTGCTTCACACTGAAATTAGAATTCCAAAACACAAACCATGTACAACAGAAAAAAAGAAACCAGGGTGTTTACTCTTCGCACATTTAAAGATAAGGGGGGGTAGGGAATCGATGGATCGCTGTTAACTATGAGGGAGGATGGATATTGGCTCAGGGGTGTTTTGTGTGTGTTTTTTCTTCGTTCAATTTTTTTTTCTTTTCTTTTTTGTTCTTGAGCATTACAGCCAAGGGAACGGCGCATTGTTCTACAAGAGAGATCGAGATCATTCTTTTTTTTTTTTTATCCCTTTCTTTGTCGAGTGTATTAAGAGGTTGGAAGGATGGTTTCTCGATTGTTTTGCTTTTTTTACCCATCATTTCGGAAACTAAAAAAGGTAGGGAAGGGGTTTGTGTTTTATTATTATCGGTTAGACGCTTGAGAGTGTTTATTAGATTCCTCTTTCTCTTTTTTCGTTCATCTTCCCGTCTTCTTTGTTCAAAGTCCAGGCGTGTTTCTATGATGTGTGTTCAGTGCTTGCTGCTTGAGTGTGTGGGCTGGATGTCATGTGCTCTTTGTGTGAGGAACGGGGGAGGAGGGTTGGACTCCAGGTTACGGCGTGGAGGACTGTGTTTGATAGATTTGCCTCGGTCAAGGGTATTTATCCTAACAAGGTTGTTCGTTCATTTTCATGGATTTCAGTGAGATGTCGACGATGCCATATCCACAGGGGAGCGAGCAATCTCCAGTCCGGTGCTTCTTCTCCCCTCGCCCGGGAGGGAGGACCCAGAGCTAATGCTGCTTCCTCTAAACCTCAATATCCCTTCATCAGCAAGTATCAACTGCTAGGCTGGTCCCACGACTCCCCTCCGTATATCCGGAAACGCCCTACGCCCTTGCCCCGGCTTTCTCAGCCTTGAATGGCTCCAAGCTTTTAAGGCTGTCGGGAAAATACCCACGGGCAAGGCTAAAGCTAAAAAAGAAGCATAGGGTCTAGACCGAGCTATCCGGCCTCGCTTTGTCAACGATCCCGCATCTGGCTATGTGGCTGGGCTCGCTTACGAGCACGTGGACACTGGAGGAGGGGGGAGTCGTTGACAAAGGTATGGGGGATGGGGTAAAGAGTGTGTTGGCTCTGGCATCTCTTGTGTCGCCCTATAGGGAACTGTCGTTGATTCCCCATCTCCGAGGTCGTCTACAGAGAGTTACGGAGGCATCGGGGGAATCGAAACGCCTCGTGCCTCGTGCTGAAAGGTGCAGATGCAAGTGCCGTGAAACGCGAGATGCTTACGATCAAGTTTATTCAGCTTACTTTCAGCAGCAAAGTCCAAATCTTAACATTTAGACTTTTGGCTTCTCTCCTTCAAAGTAATGACGAAGCTCTGGATATGTCGGAAGCCATTGGGATTCGGGGTTCGGCTTACGGTGTATATGATGGGGATATCTTGGGCTGATAAGCTCGATGGCACGATTCATGGTCTCTCTTTGCCAGCCCAGAGTTTAAGTTATCCCGTCGACAAGGCGAATTCCGAAAGGGAAAGGCCCAGTCTCGTTCGACATTGTGGCTTTTTTGCCGACGTTATTTACTCGAGGTGCTCCCATATAAATGGGGATTTACACGCTTAAAGGGGAAACTTCGGAGGGGAGTGGAAACAGCCCACGGTTTCCAATCCACCCAGGATTTCCCTGTCCAAACCTTCTTTTACTTGCGTTTTGCCTATCAATCAGATTGTTCATGATGGATCTAAGCGAAGCCCCTTGGGTGGCTTGATCTAAACGGATGCTCGGGAGGGTATAGACCCAAACTCTAAATTAGACGATACAAACCGGCTAGGCTTTGCCCGCTTATCAAGCTTAGATGAGCCCGTTCGGTGCCTTGCGGTGGTGTTCGTTTGTTTGAGTTTGGCGCTAGTTGTCGAGAGGAGGGAGAGAGTTATGGGGTTTTAGTGCGGGCGTTCGTGGGGAAGGGAGATGAGTCCGTGGGCGAGGGATTGGTTCTTCTTGTTTTCCGCGTTTCGCTCTTTTTTACGAAGTTGGGTGAAGGGGACAGACGGCTTTGAAAGGGCTCTTCTTGGGCGGAGGGGACCCTGAGGTCTGAGATGAGGGTTCGAGAGTGAAGGGTGGCATGGGATGTAAGACCTGAAGGGTCCTCGGTTGGAGGAGGACTGGAAGACTGATGTCTTGAGTTTGTTTTCGAGCTATTGCCATCATGAGCCTCCATCAGGATGTCTTACACTGATGTCTTTCCATGGACTCCTGTCCAACCACGGCCGTTGGAAGGGGGGAGCTTGATGGACAGACAGATCGGTTAACATTCCGCACGCGGCTTATTGGATGGCACGAGGTGAGGTGAGACCACCTTGGGCGAGCTATTCCAGGGAGAACCCAACTGTTCTACCCTACGAAGAGCACGATTCGGGCACTGGGCTTTTTCTTGTGAAATCTGCAGCTAGGTTGGGTTCAAAACATGTTCCCCACTCTGAGAATAGATGTCCCCGAAGTTCCATGGCAAATCGATCGATCGATTGATCGCAAATTTTCGGTGTAAGTCAACGACCATCCCCACAACTTCACCCCAGATGATCTTCTCACCGGCAAGACAAACGCTGCAGTTCATTTCCCTCTTTTTGTCTTCTTCATGCAAATGCGTGATGTATTCACGATCCCTATTCTTACCAGAACCAAGCACAGTAAGGTTTCACTCTTTAGCCAGCACACCATCCCACCCTTAGAAACTAGCGCCCGAAGTGCCACGCCCGATTAAGTTCACCACCTGACCGAACCTTATACATTCCCACGACGGACCTTGATTGTGCCGAAGCGCGAGCCTTGTTCTGCCCTCCATGTTGTGGTACACCAGGGCGAGCAGGGACATCGGCCTTATGGCGGTTCATATTTGAAAACCTTACCCTAGCCGCCAAGGCCGAGACATATCGAAACTGAAAGTTGGCCCCAGATCTGGAAATAGATTAAACGAAACCCTTATTGATGTAGTTGGATTTACGTGGACTTTTTGCCACTGGACCCTTTGGTAAGAAGCTTATAGCTTGGCAAGAACTGATCGATCCATGAACGGCGCCGGTGTAGTGATCGGGGATTTATCTGCCTTAGCCTTAAGAACTAACGATGCCAATGTCGCCCAAACTTCCCCCAAGACCCTATCACGTCTTGGCATGTTCCTCTACACCGTTTTGGGTCATATTTGCGAGCGCTTGGGCATCGTGAAGCTTCGTGATAGCCGCGGGGTAACAAGTCCTGTCCAACAAAGGTCCTTTGGGGATCGTGGCTTGGTGTCTTGTTTTGCTTAGGCGCCAGTTAATAAGCTTGAGAAAGAAATAAACTACCCTCGGTATGTTGTCATGGCTGCTTTTTGAGATATGGAGGGGATGGTTCTTTCGGTTTGTTAGGGGGAGAAAGGGCGGGTGTGTCTTCTTTGAGCATGGCAGACATGTTTTATACGGTTTTACACGGTTCGGCTTTAGAGCTTTCGACTAAGGTCTTCTTGGAGCAGGGGCTAGGATGGGAAAGGGAGAGTAGAAAGACTGTGTTGAGGGTGCTTTGCTCCCTTCCTCCTCATCGCCATCAGATTTACGAGGCCGAATGGGGCTGGTGGCGATCGATAGACAGGTTTAACAAGAACCTTGGGCTCAAAAAGCTCAGGTTTAGGGAAGCAAGAAACAAGTTCGTAGTTCCACCAAACAAAAAATCTACCAGGACCACGGCCTTGCTAGGTTTGCTAAAGAGTTCTTGAGAACCTTCACCTAAAGAGGTCGTCACCTGTCGCCATCACGATATCCAGCACTACCAAGCCACCCAAGAAACCTTATCCCAGTCTTTTTCCTGCATTATCCTAACGAGGCGTCGTCGTCAGAATAAGAGTTTAAAGGATTGGGGAACAAAAGGACCGCCGGTTCCTCCCCCCAGCGCCACGGATGCCCCACGGCACTACGGCAAGGCTGTCGACGAGCCATAAGAAGAGAGATCGGCATAAAGTAGAAAATAAGGCTTTCGGATCTCCTCTCTATGTCGGCACCCTAGTCTGGGAAGGGTTCTTTGAGCGAAAGGAAATGGGAGAAGAAGCAAGGTTCCCTCTGTCAGGGGAGGATCAGCGAAAACGAGGCGAAAAAGAAAGGCAAACTGTTAGTTCCCGCCACGTCTAAATCACGAAACTCCATAGTTTCAATATTTCCTATTTCTGTAAACAACGTTCAGCCTGGGCTGTACACGCGGAAAAACTCCAGCCTACTCGTCGGTCAACCGGGATAAAGAGGCTCCGGTCGCCTTCCTCCGCGGTAGCCTGGGCCTTTGGGGCTCCCATGATCCCACAAGGCAAGTCAGCCCAGAGCCTCAGCTGTCGTGAGAAATGAAACGGAAAACACCGCCTGTGATGCTATGTGTTCCCACTTCGTTTCGTATGCGAAAACCACACGCCCCTGGGGGCCACATAGAAAATGGAGTTGGTGAAGTTGTCTCTTCGGCGGTTTCCCGGTGGTGGCTTGCACTCTAGGGATCCGATTTGGGGACTAGACTCCCCACGCCCTCGAAGGGATCTGCGTGACTGCCGAAAGATCAATTAATGACGAAGGGAACGAAATAGTCAAGCCAAAAAGACGGATACCAAAAAAAGAAATGGGGAGGGCGTCTGTGCAAGAGCTCGCCCGCGTTGCATATTACCAGCTGGGAGTTAGTTAGACATGCGGCAGAGAGTCCTCTCTCTAAGAGGGGGTGTCCAGGTATCAGAAAGAGAGGCTTTTTTTTTGGGACCATTTGGGTGTGTAGGAGGACCCTCGTTCGCTCGTTGCGAACTTTAAAATTGGTGGTTGCGAACTTCATGATCTTTATGTTGCATCTCAGGGCGCCCACGTCGACGGAAATCACAAAAGAAGCTAGACTCTGATGTCCATTTTCATGCACAGTTGGGCCGTTTCTTCCAAAGCCGGGCGGGGAAGGGAGCAAAAGAAGCAGCAGAGAACAGACAGAACAGGCACATACCGGAACTAGCGTAACTTGTTTGCAGTGTTTGGAGAGTGCGGCGGGGCGACGGATGGTGCCATCTGAAGCCGTCGTACGGGTTTCCAGTGGCAGACGGCCGAGTCCGCCCTACGAAGTTTATGAAGTGGGATATTGTGCGGTAACTGAGGCTTGCATATGGGCTAGGTCGATCCCCCATACACTACGTCGTGCGTGCGAAGTAGTATCAAACACGCACTTGTAATTAACTTACACACCTTCGTATTGAGAGCATCGAAGTGGGCTTTTCGAGACAACCAAAAATGGAACGGCCGGATCCGGGGAAAATCGTGCGTGGAAGAGAGGGGGAAAACCACGCAGAAAAGCATATCATCTATCATCCATCAGTTGATAGGCTTGACAGGAGGGAATTGCCCACGGCAAGATATTCGCATGCAAGGGCTTTTTCACTCTCACGGACGCATACGCGAAGTCGTACAGGCTGTGCGATTTTTGTCGACGTGGACTGAAACTTTTCTGGCACTTTTTTTGGCCCGGATCTGGCGGGTGATTGGGTGAGGACTAGACAGACACCCCGTTGGCCGCTGGGTGCCTTCGTTTTTTGTTCTCGATTCCGAGCCTAATGATATATCGACGCCGGGTGAGAAGAAAGCGCGACTTTCTGTTCTTCTTCGGATCGGCATCGCGTCTAACCTCGTCGACGACGATATCAATTGGGCTCACACCCCGCCTGGGTTGATGCCTCCGGGCAAGGTAAACGGCGCTGTTTTTAGCTGTCTTTGCCTGACAGAAACGGCATCTTGCATTTTCATTTCTACTTCGTACTCCTTTTTTTCTTTCTTTTTATTTCTTTTTATATAATCCTGGCAACGATCAATGCAAGTGCCCATCAACTCTAATCCTCTCTAAACCCAGTCTGGTAATTACAAGTAATTGATTGCACGTGCACATTGAAAGTGAAGCTGCAACGTCAAGGCGCAGGATTTCAACAACCAATCTCAACCAATCTCAACCAAAGACCACAGCCCTGTCAAAAAGGGGCAGACAAATCTAATCAAGTAATAACAAATCAAAACCAGTTCAGGCTCGTTCTTTCATCTTCTAGAAAAATGCATCTCCGTGCTTAGGCACCCAACAGACTGCAGCACGGCCCATACATGTAGTTTACTTGTTGAGGGCTAAAAATGGACCCAAGAAAAAAAAAATAATTGGTCCGAAAATTTTCATGTGTCCGGGGTAGCCCTGTTGATGGCCGGGCTGGATAGCCTGGGCGGTGCCCGATTGTCGATTGGGGAGAGGATTTGGACTTTTTGCGATGAGGTGGCAAGGCGGAGCGAGCGTTTCATGTTTTGGATTGCGCAGAGGTGCCAAGCCGAGGAGTGCAGATTAAGAGTCATTCTGGGCAATCCGTTTTCATCGGTCCCCGCCTTTTCTTTTTCTCTCCTATTTTAACTGAATTACAATAGACGAAATACGCGTATCTATCCGGCAGTCGAGGTCAAGGCCAATCAATGATTTTGGAAGGGTGTTGCGGTCCTCGGTGAATAAGAATACATCTTCGATTGACGTGTCATGAAACGAATTCTCGTCTTTCAAGGTCAGATGACCAACTGCCTCGTTGTATCATCGGATTCCCGACCACATTTGATCCTGCCGTTTCCCCGATTGAATTCGGATGGAATGGAACTCAGTGACTCACTCAAACCACCCTGGTTCAAATTCACGATAATATTACAAACTCTGGTTTGTATTACAAAGTACATCCCATGGGCAATGGGCACACCCACTCACACGTATTCAAACACGCGGCACGATCCAAGTCCCACTCCAAATTTGGCCGGTGCTTAACCAGGGCGCCGGGATCGAGGATTCGCGCTGGGATCTGGGAAATGTCGGATATATAGGGAATGCGATATGTCTGGATGGGGTGACCGTACTGAGGGGATAGTCTTGGAAACGGAAGAGAGCACGGCAATGAATGGACTTCTTTTCTCTTGGTGCTCTGTTACGGAACGGAGCTTGGACGGTTTCCGCCATTTTGATATTGATTGCTGACTACTCTCCGTATCAGATACGTCTTCGAGGTGATTCTGTATTGCAGCTATTTACCGTCATCTCGGGGGATAGGTGCTACGCACTAATCCGACAGTCTGAAACCTTGGATCGAACGGAATTGATGAAGCACGCCTTCCAAGTCGGGCACTAAGAAGATGGACCAAGAATTCTCGCTCCTGAATCCTATTGAGGTATCAAGTATTGATAGTTACCTCGTAGCTCGAGCATCAGAACTGAGCCGTCAAAATGCTCTGCCGGCGCCCCCGAAACTCTGGGGTGCAACACCAATCGAGAGTATCAAATTGATTACGGGCTTATCCTGACAAAGACATTCGTCGCAAAATAGCATCAAATACCATTCGTACTGCCCCTCCAACATCCCCACATTTCCCGCCCTTTGCGAAACGTAAGCCCGACTTGACCAATCTGTGGTTGGTAATTGAATGCACTTGGTCCGTTTTAGTAATTCTCGCAAGCTGAAGTCGGTGTTTTCGCGAACGGAGATAAACCCTTCTCGGGGTCCCTGTCACACGGAACGAACGCTCAGCCTCTTTTACACGAACTATCACGACAGGCCTAAATGGGCAACAGACAGGCGCCGCACATGTTAGGCCCCCTACGAAGTACGAAAAAAAAAAATGCGACCCGGCACGGCGAACGGCTCGGTCAATATTTGGAAAGTGACACCCCCTGTTAGGCTGATAGGTGCATTTTTTATTCGGTTGCCTCAGTGTTGCTGGTGCTGTGTGGTTTTCTCCCGTGCTGACCGAGCCAATACAAAACATGTCCACCTGATCTCCTCAGGCCAGAAATGGGATAGGGGCGGCCGGACGGACGGGGCGGGCCAGACGTTTTCGAGAAGGGCTCTTGTGCGATGTGATTTGACGCGATCCGGAGGACAAGCCTCTTCTTTTCTTTTTCTTCCTTTAAGAAGGAACCAATGGCACCTCTGTTTCACAGGCACGCTGGGTGCATTTGAGGGTTTTTGTCTCGTCAATCCGAAGACGAGGTCAGCTGGATCGATTCGGCCAACGGAACGGGGCGTACGAAGAAATGAGTAAATTTTTCCATGTAGGAACGGCTTGTTTGATATTGGGCCACGTTGATCTGCGAGACAGCAGGGGGATTGAGGCTCAAAATGCAAAAGAAACGGTATCATGTCGCAAAAACGTGCATTTGCTTGTTCTGTTTAAGTTAGAGGAGATTTGATGCACGCCAGGCTTCAGTGTCCACGCTAAAAAGGCTGCTGCTCATGACGGGCCCATTCACTTTCACTCCCCTCTGAGATCCCTATTCATCTAGTTTTCCTTGAAACTTGTCGTCGCAGAGCTGCGAACTGCCATCTTGGGCATGGCAAGAGCACAGGCATATAGGATTAGAGCCCAGTTCCAAGGGTGAGGATATGAAAAACCCAGATCCAACTTTAACACACGGATGGGGGATCTGAAGCAAGGGGTGTTAGTTAGGATGGGATAATCTTAGGTTCCATCCGCCAGGGTCAAGATGAAATTTTCCAAATCCTTAAAGGGGAGGGGGGCGTGTAGTTTAGCGCTGCGATCCAAGGGAACGGAACGCAACACATGCGCAGTGAGGCTCGACCGCTTTTTGTCTTTCTCTTTTTTTTCCGCGCTATTTGGGATCGTGTACGTAAATATTCGCCAGAGTCCCCAGTCGTTGGGCATTTGCAAACGAAGATTGGGTCTTGAGAGCTGCACGAATTTTTTTTCCTCCCTTGTGTGAGTCAGTCTTCGGGTTCGGTGAGGCTCCAAACAAAGCTCGTGAAAGTCCGGTTTGCCGGAATCGCGGGGCCTTGGCTGGTCGTGCTTCGGGAATCGGATTTCGGTTTGGATTTTTCGATCCGTTATGTTTTCGTCTTTTTTTCGTCTCGTCTTACGAAGTAATATTCTTACTGAGATCGAGGCCGGTTCGACATGGGACCCCGTGGTTCGGTAGCCTACATAATCAAACATGAAACCTCCCAAAAACCTCGATGCAAGAAATGAACTCGGATTTGATTAGGGTTATCTAACATTCCAGGGGGAGACGGCAGCGTACAAATAGCGCTGCACCACCTAAGCTCGAATTTCTATTTTGTAATTTCGCCCACGTCGCACGAGAAGGGAGAATGAGTATTAAATGAGAAAAATAAAAATCTTCTTCAAATGATGTTTCCTTTTTCTTCTTTCCTTGCATATTAACCCCCACTGGAAGAGGACCCTGAATTTACAAAATGCGGGGGAGTTGAACGAGGAAGGCTATCAACAGTAAAGAACGACAGTAAAACGAAATCACAAGGCGACGCTAGGGCAAATGGGTAAAACGAGCTCATAAATCCAGTCAGTCGATAAGCAATCCCTCGACAGTCCTTTCATTCGCATTCGCATGTATTTCCAGAAAAAAGGGGATCAAAGGAGAGTGGTCCGTTTGGAAATCCCGAACCCGTAGCCCTGGGATCCTCCTTGTTGCACATCGAATGGAAACGCGCTCACACACCACACTTGACCGCTAAACCCGACACACACCACGTTTTTTTCGGTCTGTCTTCCCTCGTTAGGAACGGAATGGTCGGGGGAACGGACCCCGCTTGTAGCGAAGAAGGCGAACTTCTAGAAATCACGAAATCACGAGCCTACTCAATCGGACATGCCATCGTCGCATTCGGACACGACAAAGATGCCGCTGCCGTTCGCCGTTGTCAATGGAAGATGGTCTAAGCCCGGATTGATGCGTGGTCATACTCGGTACTTGTAAGCTCATTCCTTCGTTACCATAGCCACGAGCCTTGATAGAGCTGCGGTCAGCCCGACAGGACACAGCAAAGCATCTCACCACGGATCACAGGGAGGTGTGAAACGTCGTGTCGTTTATGATCAATCCTACGAGAGCGAGGAAATACCGATAGGAGTAACTGTCTGCTTCCCGTATCTCGCTTTCCATTTCAAGACTCTTACTTCCCACATACGAGTACAGCCAATATCAAATACTCCTTGTTGTAGTAATGTAGAAGCACATGGCACACACCACCACTACAATACTTCGTACAACCACTCCCCCCCTTTCCAAATCCGGGGTAAAAAAAGACAAAGGCAAGGCCACTGACCGCCCAAAAAGCCATGAGACGTCGTTCTTTTCCCACCCGTTCCTAGGTTGGTAGCTTACTAGCTTCCCCCTCAAGGGCCGCTGTTTCCGTGTCCCGGAAGCCACGGGGTTTTCTTATCACATCAATCTTTCCCAAGATGAGAAGAGGCACATCAAAATAAGAAAAGCCAAAAAGGTGCCATGCGGGCAATGCAAGGTCTCATGGTCCGATGACTCTTATAATGTTTCTTCTTGCGGGAACAAAATTACGCGCGTCCACGTAGCCCTGACACTTCGCTCGCTCCATATCTTTTTGCCTTTGGGACCGTTTGCTTAGGCAGACACTATTGGTAAATTGTGGATTCCTCACCCCCCTCTGTTCTTGTTAGAAGTAGGAGGATTTTGGGACGGGGCTTACGAGTTTGGTTTGAACGTGCCATATTGACAGACTGCGCCCGTCGGTACCGGAGCCAAGCGATGAAGGACGAGACCGAAGACATGACACAACGACGCCCAAAACGCAAGCCTACAGCGTGAGGAAAGACGGCAAAGTACACACCGAAACACAGACAGCACAAAAGCGACCAAGACAAGACGGCACAGCACAGGGCGAGACGTGGGAAACGCGCGCATGCAACGCACGCAAATGCACATGTGGGCGGTGCGTGCTTGCCTAGTGTGTGATATTGATCGGTTCGCCTTCAAAGTTCGCTTCACCTTGTGCGCCTATGTCTCACCTGCCTTCTCACCGTAATCTCACCGAGAGGCAATATCAATGATAAATTACGAATTGGACCCAAGTCACCAAGTTAAAAGTCCGGTTGCTGGCTGAAAGTGTCGAGGCGCAGCAGACGCAACGCACACCCCCATTCAAACATCGAGACGAGAACATGTGCAAACGCAAACAGCAAAAACGGAAATTCGGTTCGATTTAATGTTCAATGTCGAGAAAAAGCAAATACAGAAGAACCAACGCACCAAACTTAAAA
Organism: Scedosporium minutisporum; assembly: GCA_034774675.1. Classification (NCBI taxonomy): domain Eukaryota; kingdom Fungi; phylum Ascomycota; class Sordariomycetes; order Microascales; family Microascaceae; genus Scedosporium; species Scedosporium minutisporum. The sequence goes on from SJVG01000465.1 coordinate 28,169, forward strand.
TAACAGGGTCCTTGAAAGAGGAACCCTCGGCAACATACAATTGTACGCTTGAATGGATCAATCAATGTCTGACTAAGTATTCGATCAGACACACAAGTGCACTCGCACCTTTGTAGGGGACCCCAAGCGAGCTGAATCAATCCATTGATCCCCTACAATCGAGGACGCTAGTGGTCGACCGGTCTTGCGCCGTGATGAACTCTATTCCGTGTCAAGTTCAGTGCCCTCTGGCTCTGGTTCATACAAAGGTGCTTCGCTTCGTAATGTTTGTTGATTGAAAATGTCCACGTAAAACACCGGGCTGGCCAGGCCCTGCTGAATCCCCCAGCGATCATTTCTAGTATCATCAACCTTAGCGCCCTATTCGTGGGGGATTCATACTTGTAGACTCGAGGAGGATCCAAGTCCGGTCAACTCCTGTTGCAAAAAGCCCGACTTTGAACTCAGTTGATTCCATCAATTGATCGTAAAAGTACCCACTGACGGACCTGGCCGGGTCTTGACCCTTTCTGTCCTGGACCCCCAGATATTACGACGGCATTTGAGCGTTGGTCCACGCCTGGTCCCTTTCTAATCCCCTCCACCATCAGGATTAAGTGGTTCGGCCCCCTTTCAGTCGAGAGGAACCACAGAGGGACTCCACTAGTGTACAACTTAAGTGTGAGAGTAAAGGAAGGGGCAGACTCGCTGGGAAACTCAAGACAGGAACTTTGATAGTTTACCCCCGATCCCCGATCCGATCGCAGTTTTCGGTCATACCACTGCGTCAACATCCGCCCGTTCCAGGTTGTGACGGTGACCCACCCAATCCTGAAAAACGGAGAGTCACTAACGGTCGTAAAACGGTATCAATTACTTTTGTGCACACGCCCTTCTGCGTTCTGGGCAGCAGCGATCAATACCCAGAGATTGTCCAACGCACACACCAAGCACCTTTTCCCACACCCCCCTCCCCTGCTCTCCGAGGAAA